>PVJC01019338.1:0-30346 GCA_004026665.1 Murina feae
CATATATAATTTCTTGAATAAAAATAGAATAAGGGAAATACATAATATTCCTAAATGAAGCATGTCTTAACATTACTATCTTAGTTGTCTGTTTCCTGGATCACTGAAATAGCCTTGTAACTAGTTTCTTTACTTCCGCTACCCTTCCCCTTCCCCTTCCCACCCACTCCGGTCCAGTTGAGTCACTAAATCTCCAAAGCTTCAAATGTCCAAATTTTTTCAAAGACATCTGGTTGGTGGTCCCCTCCTCTCTCCCAGTTTGTCCTCACCTTGGCTGGGTGAGCATCTGGGGTTAGGCCCTGACAGGTGATGTATGGGAAACTAGAGACTGCATGAGTAAGGGGAGGGGCTGCGGTGAAGTGAGAGGCATGCAGAGAAGAGCCATGAGAGAAAGGTCCTCATTTGTGTTGCACAGGAGGATTCTTGCAGAGGATTTCATGACTCACCTTAAAAACTTTCGCTTCAAAAATAAACAAGTCTGAGGACAAAGTTCAACATGATCAGAGACTCCAAAGGTACAAGCCAAAGGTCACATAACTCAAGAGGAATAAGGTCTAGGAATTTTCAATCAAAGCTAAACATGGAGCTACACAAACAAATAGGACGACTTCAGTGACTGTAAGAGCATAAATGCAGAGGTCAACTTGAAAGGGACGTTTCATCTTTAGTCAGTTTCCTTTTTTTTTCTCCTAGATTCGTATTTGTAAGCTTCAAATACTATTCCCTCCTTGATTCTATCTGAAGTATAACTATCTGCTACAGATATAACTGCAGCAAAATAAACACTTAGGAAACTTAATTGTGCAATAAATTTTTCTATAACCTAATTTCTGTTTTGAGCTCCCATTCTTCTAATGCAGCAGAAATTAATCTCTATTAACTTGGGGATTTCCTCCCACCCTTCCACTGTTGCATCTAATTTCTGGAGGGTGTTCCGAGTGACAAAGTTGGAACATGCGGTGTATGGTTTGAGTCTAGTCTCTGGTCATTAAGTGTCTGTGCCGGCAACCCCTGTGATGACCAACACCGGGAATAGAAAAACCTCCCACCACTCCAGCTCCCACAGGGACCACACCCTTAGTATCTATCTCCATCACACAGCCATTTCTCTTCTGGGCTATTTTTGATCTGGATATTCCTGGAGCTTCAGTAATCCTTCTTTCCATCTGACATTTGAATGGATGAAAGAGAAGGAGAGGGGGTAGGGCCCTTTTACAGGAGCCACATTAGCATCTATGTTCTTTTTTTGTTTTTTTATTGATTTCAGAGAGGAAGGAAGAGGGAGAGAGAGAAACATGAATGATGAGACAGAATCATTGATTGGCGGCCTCCTGCACACCCCACATGGACTGAGCCTGAAACTCAGGCATATGCCTTGACAGGGAATCAAACTGTGACCTCCTGGTTCTTAAATCGACACTCAGCCACCGAGCCATGCTGGCGAGCAGCATCTGTGTCCTGACTTCCTTTCTTACGTCTCCTTCCCCACACCTGGGAAATCCTTGTGTAATATTGGGTGGGAGCTCTTTCTCTAAATTACTGAGTGGACTTCTAAATCTTATTTATGCCTTACATGTTTCCCATTCCCTTGGAACCTAGATTTTGGAGATTCAAATGCCAAAAAAAAAGCTCATTTTTTTTTGTTTTGTTTGCTTTCTATTTACCTATTCTCTTAGTGGGTAATAGCTCAGAATAAGCTATCTGCTATATGAAAGATGGTAAGAATGAAGAAGTAGGGGAAATATTGAAGACTTCAAAAATGTAGCCTACTTCATATCTCTCTATTGATTAATTCCCTAACAGAGGTAGCTGGAATGACACAAAGACTAAACCTCTTAATGCATGCTAAGTGATGCATACAAGCGCTAATAAAATGTCTAGGAGCTCTAAAGACTATCATTTGTTACAATTAAAAATATATATTATTTGTAACAAGTGGAAATTATTTCAGATGTAACAGATTATAAGGAGTTCTCCTCTACTGTGATCTGGCTGTAGAGCCCTAGGCTGATCACTTCACTCTGAGAGCACAGATTTTTCTCATTTTTAAAGTGGTGTTGATAACCTCGGCTTCACAAGTTTTTTGAGAGAATTAAATTACATTAAGTAATCCAAGGGATGCATGATAGCTGTTCAGTAAATGCTTGCTTGTTCATCATTCATCCACCATTCATGTGTTCATCCTTTCTTCTAACAGGCATGCATTCCTTATTCCTATATCACAAGACTATAGCCACTGCTAATAAACCTTTTGCAATATGTAAAACAGGTTGTTTGGTGGGTGTGGCTGCCCTCACCATATTGTAGGTATAAGCCCCAAGTACAATCAGTGAAGATAAGCCCTAGATTCATTAATCCCATGCATCTGATGAGCTCAGGGCTAGGGCCTCCCTATTGCCCTAACTGGTTTCTAGTGAACGAGTTTTCGAGCAGAAACAGTACCTTTCCTGGCAGAGAACCTTTAATTGTGCACAATATGGACAACAGCACCCTCCTCACTTCTCTAAGTGAGTGTCATCAATAATATTTTCCAGGCTTCAGACACAGAGTTGAATGGGATACAAATCTTAGCTCCAGAGCACAATTTATAACTATTCTTTTTCTTTTAACTGAAGTATAATTTTCATACAATAAAATGAACAGATCTTAAGTGTTCATGAGTTTTGATAATTCTATACAGCTATTTACCCATCCCCAAACAGGAATTTAACGTTTTTATTACCCCCCTTCCCAAATTACCCTCATGCCCCTTTCTATTCAATCTTTTCCCATTATGGCATAATTTTTATTCTGAAAGTTCCCAAATGTACTTAGGGATATCCTTAATTTTATTTAACACTAGAGGCCTGATGCATGAAATTTGTGCAAGAGTAGGCCTTCCTTCCCCCGGCTGCAGGCACTGGCTTCCCCCTGGCACCAGGGACCTGGGCTTCCCTCACAGAGGGAGGCCCCACCCACCAGCCACAGCCTGCCTGTTCACTGCAGCCTAAGCAGCTTGCCTTGCCTTTCACAGCCCCAGCTTCGTCCAGAAGGTCATCCGGAAGGACATCCAGTCTAATTAGCATATCATGCTTTTATTATTATAGATTTTAACTCTTGGAACTGCCGTCTGTCAGAAGTAAACTAACGGGAGCCCATGTTGGCATGCATCATCTCAATATTCATGACTATTCTATAAGGTAGGAGCTATTGCTTATTCCGGTTTACAGATGAGAATGTTGAAGCTCAAAGAGATAAAGTAAGTCACTCAAAGGTCACACAGCTCTCAAGTGGCAGAGCTGGATTTTGAATTCAGATTGACATGATTCTGGAACTCGACTTTCACATCCCCGTGAAAGAGCAGACACGCCCTGAGGATTAGCTAATGATTATAAATTTCCCTGGGTCTTGACTTTGTGCACCTTCTATTACAACAAAAGGAGAAAGGGTAAGTTGGTTACTATACCATCTTATAGGGTACTTCTAATTCCTTTGTAATAGCCTCCTGAGCCTTGCTACCCTTTCACTAACCTGTGCGTGCAAGATTTTCACCCACTGACTGTTAAGGCCATATGGAGATGATAATCATGATGACGGTTAGGAGAGCAAACATTTTGAGCACTTGCTATGTGTCTGGTGCTATAGGAAGCACTGCACCTGAATTTCCTTGTTTAGTTATCATAACCACTTTCAGGAGAGGATTTGCTCTTCACGTTTTTACAGACGAGAACTTGGAGGCGAGAGAGCTTGAGTAGCTTGCCCAACGCCGCCCAGTGAGAGAGCGGCGGCGCTGACCTTGAATCCTGTCAGCTGTCCTGAGAGCCCATATTTAACCACTGCTCTAGGCGGCCTCTGGATCTGTTTATGTCCTCAGTCCTGTTCATCAAGAACGGTCTTGGTGCCTGCCTAAACTAGACCTCGCCAGCATAAATGTGTGTGTGAATGCTGCCAGCTGGCACTCCTTTAGATAAGCTCCTGTTGGTCCCAAACACTGAAGTCCACCTGGGCTTCAGAAGCTTGGAAAGCGTCCAGCTGGCCTGCGGCCACGCTGGGAGGTCGAAGACGTTTGTTTGGGGCATCTTCTCCTCCTCTGCACTCTGCCAGACCCTCCAAGTATCGTGTCAACCAAAGACTCCTCGAGCTTTCAGTTCCTGGAGCCCCAATTCTGCCAGGATGACAAGTCCTTCAGCTTATGCCTGTTTATTTGTTGAGAGTTGGGATGCTCCTATGGCCCCAGCCTGTTGATTTCCCATCTGTGGCTGAGTCAGCTTCGCTCTAGCTTCCCCAGCTAAGCCTGTGCTGATGTGCTTAGGTTTTGGTGGAGGCACTCCAGATGCCTGAGGCTTTCTTGCAGTAAGCACCCTATCTATTTTGGCAATCTCAGTGGTGTGTCTCCCAGGACTGATAGGAAAGGAACAGGGCAGGCAGCCTCGGTGATAACAGTTAATCACATGGCATTTACTGCACCTTGTACAGTCCTAACTATATGTATACATTCATTTAATCCTTACGGCGGTCCTATGAGGTGTGTTAGTCAGGGCTTCAGCAAGAAATAAGAGGCACACACAGATGGAATTCTGAAGAGAATTTTAAGAAGAACTATTTGCATATGTGTAGCAGATCTAAGGGAGTCACTCAGGGGTATGGAGGCGCCCAGGAAACTATCAGCAGAAGGAAATTGTTCCCTCTCCTCGGACAAAAGGAAATGATGTAACCAAAGCAGATGAGGAGCTATTCTAAGAAGCCATCTGCAGTCTTGAGGAATGTGGCCAGAGTCGCCCGTCCGTGGTGGAGGGGTGGAAATAGCAGGTGAAGTGAACAATGATGTGTTCGAGAACAAATACTTCAGCACACGCTTCCTCCTTCCCAGTTCCCATTGGCTGGAACAACTGGAAGCCCGAGGTCAAGGGAGTCTGGGTGATGTGGGTGTCAAGGATCGCTCACCAAGGATCTCTCAGAACAGGGCTTGAGGATCAACCGACAGTAACAGCCCACAAAGACACCAACGCACAGCGATGGGAAGCAACACACTCAAAGACACACCATCAGAAGCGGCAGACCGTGGATCTGACGGAGGCTGCCACAGCTCCAATGCTGAGGAAGGACTTCTCTTACAATTGCACAGTGTCTTACAGTTTTAAACAATGCCTTCTCCAGAGAGATTTCGGAAGGCTCCTGAGAGATGTATTCTGAGCAGATGCCAATCATATTATTCTCATAGAATTGGGACAGATCCTAGGATTAGGCACTTGGCGCCCACTAATGGATGGCACCATTGGGATGAATCTGGTCCAACGCATGGAGATCCATATATGTCAAAATGGTGGCAGAGAGGAGCCCCTATTACAGTTAAAAGGACTCCATTCATCTGCTTAACATGTCCCTGTACACAGTAGACCCCTAGCGGGAAAGACCTCATGGCAGACACAGGTAACCGCAGGCCGTGGCCAATTCCATGTGTTAATGATGACTAACACGGTCAAGTTAATGAAACGGATTATGAAATAGTAGGTTTGTCAATAAACTGCTGATAAGATGGAGAGAATCCTTTTGCCTCAACTTACGAGAAGCTAAGGCCTGTGGTTTCTGTGTGAGAGAAGTCAGTACTCAATTCAAACAACTTCTGCAAAAAAAGGAAAGAAACGCCACTCAAGTATGCTAGCTGTCTTCCCACTTTAAAAGGATAGCATATGGAGTAAGCATTAGAGTTGTGGAGAACCCTAATGGGACAAACTTAGAAGAGACCCCTGAGTTGACCCCGATTGAGGCAGACTAACAACTAGAAAATACAGTCCCGGTGTGCAGACATTTCCTGCAAAATGAGAAAAGGAAGCACAGAAAAGCACTCATGTGGGAAAAAGAGAAAATTCAGGAGAAATGAAATGATGAGTATTTATTTTTTATATTAAAGAAGTAGCCCTGACCGGTTTGGCTCAGTGGATAGAGCATCGGCCTGAGGACTCAAGGGTCCCAGGTTCGATCCCGGTCAAGGGCATGTACCTTGGTTGCGGGCACATCCCCAGTGGGGAGTGTGCAGGAGGCAGCTGATCCATGTTTCTCTCTCATCGATGTTTCTAACTCTCTATCCCTCTCCCTTCCTCTCTGTAAAAAATCAATAAAATATATTTAAAAAAAAAAGAAGTAAAGCCTTTTATCGTTCATATTTTATTTCTAATGAAGTTTTTAATTTTCTCCTCGACAAAGTTAGGCAACAAGCTGACTGAAGTGCAGTTTTTGCAAACCAGACAAAGGGTGGGTCTGGGAGAGAAAGAAGGGGCCTAAGATGACACAGTAAGAGGTGCATTAGTATAAGGAAAACACCAACATTTCTATGTAACGTTGAACCCTGCCTCAGTCGGGGTCAACATTTCTTATGTGTAGCACGTACTAGGGTCCTGTGGTTTGGCATTGTCCCTGCAATTGGAGAAAGGAAAGCAGTCTACAGACCCCTCAGGGCTATGACAGAACACTGGGAGGAGTACAGGAAATGTGCTCAGCGGGTAACCCAGTGTTATCTAGAGAAAACTTTTCTACTAGACATTTTTCTCCCACCATTTGTTCAAACAGTGTCCTTTTAAAATTCTATCTTTCTAAATGATTCGAAATGTGGAAGTTGGCTTTAGGATACGACATTCATCATTTATCATAAAGATGGAATACAATTGCCTGAATTGTTATATTCTTTCCAGAAGTTAGCTATTTCTAGGAGTTGGTTATTAATATTGTTTATTAGAGAGTAGGGTTTCAAATGGCTGCTTTGCTTCAAGCCATAAATACCGCAGGCATGTTATATAAATAGTCATACATGCATGAAAAATGCTCTCCCGTCTTCCTTCCCTCTGGACTCCAGGTTTCTTAAGATGCTGTGGGACTGGTCATGAGGGAGTGGGGGCTCCATGTGAGCAAGGAAAGGAGAGTCAAAAAGATAAACAGAATAATGTATATGCACTCAACCCTCCCAGGTGCTGGGATCTTCCACTTGCATTTAAAGAAAAAATAAGAAAGGAATATAAATACCATCGTCCAATCCATAAAATAAGAGATAGGGTTGACAAA
Source organism: Murina feae (assembly GCA_004026665.1). NCBI lineage: Eukaryota > Metazoa > Chordata > Mammalia > Chiroptera > Vespertilionidae > Murina > Murina feae. Next base: position 7,036 of record PVJC01019338.1, read on the forward strand.
TATCCTTAGGAATCCTAGAAATTGTTTATATTTAAAATACTATTCGAAGGACATTTGTTTATCATTGATACACATTTTAAGTGGCCATGATTATAATCTGTAACCAGTAAAAATAAAGTGTGATCCACATTGTTTTCCAATCAGACTTTTATAGTGATTTGGCTATTGGGGTAGAGAAGATATAAAACATTGATGAAAAGTATGCTTCGTGTCTACTCTGTCATACTTTGGGAGGCAGGAAAGGAAAATGTGTTTGAGCTCTGACAATACACCATCACTATCTACCTGATAACTCTACTTGAGTTAGGGGAAAGGGAAACTTATCCTTAACAGTGGGGCAGGGGGAGAGCTATTTTCACCCTTTCCATTCACCCAAGTGCACTTAGCTGGAATCTGGGACCCACCTTTGGGAACCACATATCTGCCGGCACCAACCCATCCTCACCAGTAGCTGCCTTCCTATCCCTGCAGTCCCCAGCCTTCCTGTATCTTGCTCTAACTGCCCTGGGTAACCTGTGTCTCTGAGATGACACCCAGCATGGGGGCAGGGAGAGGCGAATGTTTCCAAATATAAGAGACACACCTAAGTAGACAATTTTAAGTAGAAGTAGTTTTAGATTAGATAAAAGACACTAATATTAGAAAACATGTTGAGTTAAAATAATTACTTATTGTGGTGCTTCAATCAGCCAGTTGTGACTTATTGGTGAAACCAATTTACTAGAACTGGACCAGCATCTTAAAAAAAAAAAAAAAAAAATATATATATATATATATATATATATATATGTAATTGATTTCAGAGAGGAAGGGAGAGAGAGAGAAAAACATCAATGATGAGAGAGAATCATTGATCGGCTGCCTCTTGCAAGCCCCACACCGACCAGAGATCGAGCCTGCAACCTGGACATGTGCCCTTGACTGGAATCGAACCCGGGATCCCCTGAGTCTGTAGGCCGATGCACTATCCACTGAGCCAAACCAGGTAAGGCTGGACCAGCATCTCTTAAAAATATATGTAAATAGACTAGAAACTTTCAGAGCACATCCCATATAGTAAAGTTAGGTGTTGTTTTATGACATTTTGTTTCACTGTTCTGTATGTAAGTATGTGTTGTGAGTTACAGTAGAAATATATTTCTTATGGTTAGTTGTGGTCAAGAATTTTGAGTGACATTTTGACAAGTGATTTGATTAATGATACTGGAAGCAATACTTATTAAAAATATCAGAAGATTCCATGAAGATAAAAGGATAATGCATGCACACACTTAGAGATTAGAATCAGGTTTTAATAATTTCTTGATAGTTACAGGGATGAGATAAAGCAAACAAAATTAAATCAATGTAAGTAACATTTAAGGTTTTGTTCTTACATCCAGAAAATCAGTCACATAAATTGATATGATATTTACGAACAAGACCTATAGCAACTTAAGAATGAAATATTATGTTGACAATATGTAATGTAGCAAACAATAAAAATAACATATAATACTTCAAATGGAAGAGGTTATAGTTTCCCTCTATTCTTCCTTATCAGAGAATACCTAGAAAATTGTGTTCAGCTCTGGATACCACACTTTAACTATAATCAAATAGGGGCACAACCCAAGAAATATTGTGAAAAGACCTAAGAAGAAGAAACTAGAAAAAAAGAGTTGGAGATGTCAATTGAAGACAGAAAGTTGGGGAAGAAAAAGTATGCTAGCTGTCTTCCCACTTTAAAAGGATAGCATATGGAGTAAGCATTAGAGTTGTGGAAAGTCCTAATGGGACAAACTCAGAAGAGAGCTGGAAACATCAGGGAAATGATGTCAGTCCAGTGGAAGCAATTGCTATCCAATCTGGAATGGGTTCCCTTGAGAGCTATTGAGTTCTCTTGCACCGAAGACTCTCATGCACAGACGGGCTGGGATTTATATTGAAGTTACGCAAACATCTGGAGAGTCCTGGAGAGTCCTGAGCCAGTTTGAATGTCAGTGTCCCATCTCACATTTCAAGTTGTGTGACTGTGGTGACTCCATGTCTGTCTCTTCTTGAGGGAAGGAAAGAGAAACAGCGGGAGCAGGAGACCAGGGATCAGATGAGGCCTTTGCAAAGGTCTGAACGGGCTGTTTTGATGATAGGCAGATTTATGATGGAATAATTTCCTTTGTTTGTCCTGTAATGAGTGTTTGTACCTTGGATTTGCAGCAACTCCTTGTCCTGTGGTCATTTCCAGCTGGGTTTCAAAGAAAGGAAATGGTTTTGCTTAAGTGACTATTAACAGAATTCCTGCTGATTAATTTTTTCCTTATTGTTTTCATCACAGAAAATAGGTACTATTTGTTTTAGAGTAATAAAAAAATTACAATTTCAAAATAAATGTTTAAAATTGCACAGCATATTATTTTTTAATGCATACACTTTATATGGATCCTTTATTCAAAACACAGAAATAGGAACTGTATTTGTACCTAGCAGCGTCTTAGCACCCCCTTAGAGTAAAAGTTAACTTTCTATCAATCTATTCATTTTTCATACTACAAATAAGAATTTTTCTTAGTTCCTCTCTTTCTCACTCTGATTATTTCATGTTTCCTTTTTCTTTTAAATTTCCCACTTTTTCCCCATTTCTCTTTCCTTCATCCCAGTTCATTGAGAAAAAAAGAATCAGGTGGGCCTTTCATCTTTCCATGAACAATTCTATGAACATACCAATTTCTGCACACATCATCTTCTTCTTTTCTTCTGATTCAACGAAAGGAGTGTGCCTCCCTTTTTTCAAAATTTGCAAATAACTTATTGATAAAGATAAAAGGAGAGCTAAGTTCTGTGTTTGTGAAGAATTAGAAAATGTCACAGTAGAGAGTAGCAGGCTACATATGAGCAATAAATGTGAGCTAGGCTTACTTTTGTTCCCATACAAAATAAAAATGAAACTATTTTAGAATTCCTACTGTGCCATTTAAATTGTGGTTGCATTCAACTTGTGACGTTGAGACGATCAGACCTCAGCATTTATTGCGCTTTTAGCTCACACACAGTAGGCAGTTTTACGTTTGGAGGCACATGTATTAGAATTCAGGTATAGTGATCACATCTTGGTTCTGCCTTCACTACTAGCATGAGCTTATCTATCTCTGAAGTCTCTTCAGAATTCTTCCCACTCTTTATCAGATGTTCACACATTTGTAAGTTAATTTTTCTCCTGAGACTCAGTTTTGCTTCTGCTATAGTCCAATAAACAATTACTGGACATTGCATGAAAAGTAGAACTTTGTCACACCCTTTAAGAGATTGTTAAGACATAATTGGCCTTGGAAAGTTAATGCCATTCTAGTACCCTTAGGACACAGGTTCCCACAAGACATTTTGGTACATTTTTTCTGAGCATTTGCGATGACTCTAAACATTAGGAGATACTGTCTTTATACTTTTTTCTTTCTCTTTACTGCTATCCTATCCATCATCAAGTCCTGTGATTCCACCTTTCAGATAATGTTCAGTGAGTCCACTTCTCTTCATCTCTACCATCCCCACTAGAGTTCACACCAATATCATTTTTTTACCTGGATGACAACTTTATTTAGCCTTCTCACCAGTGCCCCCATAGCATTTCTTGTTCTTCTTGAATTCTTTCCCTACACAGCAGCCGAGCAATCTTGTGTCAAATGCTGCTGACCAGTAAGACTGAAAGTTCTCTATTAGACCAAACAAGTGTAGAGGTCTAGGAAGTTGGATATTGGCTTCGGAACTGAAGTTGGAGTGGAAAACGTGTGAGTGAAGGTAGACTGATAAGAGATACAACGTCTGAACCCTAGAGCTCCATTGGGTGTTGGGGATCTAACAGGGAAGACTGAGAAGTAGTCATTGAAGGACCAGGAAAGCCAGAGAATAGTGACCTGGAAGCCAAGTGAAGAAAATGTATTGGAGAGGAAGGAGTTGTCAGCTGCGTAAAGCGCTGCTGATGGGGCAAGAAAATGAAGACAGGACCATAGCTTAGTCACAGGTGACCTGACAGCAGAAGTTTCAGTGGTCTAATGGGGGCAAAGTGAAAAGATTCAAAAGAAAATAAGACAACAAATATTAGAGACAGCCAATGTGCATAAGTTGGTTCATGAGATTTTCTCTAAGAGAACCAGCTGGTGTGGGGGTGAGGCCATAACAACAGAAACTATCAAGGGTGCACTGGAAGCTGCTTGTGGAAGTTCTGTTATAATTACTCCTATTTTCTCAGTGAAATAGGAAGCAGGGTGGGAGTAGGATTGGGGAGGAGCTGTTGGCCTTTGAGGAGGGAGGAGAAGGTCTGAAGTAGTCATCTAGAAAAGTGGGAGGGGGAATGGATTAAGGGAATGTATTATGACTGTCACACTCCCTAGAGGTCCAGTAGTAATACATTTAGAATGAGGCTGGTCAGTGTGACTTTACATTTTTCTCCATTAGTATCGGTTGGCAGTGCAGGTGTAGAGGAAGCTGAACACTGGCTTCATCCAGGGTTGGGGTTTTCTAGGTGAATAACACAAAAAGGAAGAGAATTGAAAATAGTGCATGGGAGTGATTATAATGATAGACTCTAATCCAACGGAGTCAGAAAGGTAGACGGGACATATGAGAGGCAGGTTGCTTCATAATAGTGGTGGGTTTGGTGAGTTAGGGAGACAATGGGGATTAAAGTTGTTGGAGTTAGTGTAGTTAGAAAGCTAGGAGGTAGATGGTAGAAGGGAGTATGCTGCTTGAGACTGATACTATGGGTTGTAATTATTGGTAATGTTAAGTCATTGGCCATGGTCATAGAGAGAACAGTGGAAGCAGAAAGGAGGCAATGGGTTCAGTCAGAGGCCAGGGTGTGAGAAAGATCATTCATATGGATATTGAAAGCAATATGAGTTATGAACAGAGAAGTGTTGGCAAGAGGAGTCTTGAGCCAGGAGATAAACCTGCAAGGAGGCGAGAAGGATGACTCAGGAGTCTACAGAGGTCTGCAACAAGGATGATTAAAATTTATCTAGTCTGAAGATATGCAATATTCACACCTGGGCACCACAGGACAGTAAAACTAAAACCCATAATGCTGACGTGTCATAGATCTCATAAAAGGAGGCACAAAGTGCTATGACAATGGTTCTCAAATTTCAGCAAGGATCAGAATATTTGTTAAATGATTTGCTAAAATACAGAGTGCTGGGCCTCACCCCTCAAAGTTTCTGATACAGTAAGGGATGGGCCCCATAATTTTTGTTTCTAAAGAGTTCCCAGATGGTGCTGATGCTGATGCTGATGCTGATGGTCCAGGGGCCATATTTTGAGAATTGATGTGCTATAAAAATTCAGAATAGGGATGCATTGCTTCTGGCTCCAGAGATCAATAAAGGCTCATGGAGAATATTCTCTCTCTTTTTTTTAAACACACACATGTATTTTATTGATTTTAGAGAGGAAGGGAGAAGGAGAAAGAGATAGAAACATCAATGATGAGAGAGAATCATTGATCGACTGTCTCCTGCCCACCCCAAACTGGGAATCGAGCCTGCAACCCAGGTAAGTGCCCTGACTGGGAATTGAACCATGACCTCCTGGTTCATAGGTCGACACTCAATTACTGAGCCACACCTGCCAGACATGGTGAATATTCTTTATTTCTCAGCATGTGCTCAGAAATGACAGTTTGACATAGAAACTATATGTTGAATAAGAAGAAGAGAAGTAATACTTTTTGGGTCACATATTTACTTATTCTGCAAATTAGAGGTACAGAGAAAATGTAGTTATTTCACTTGTCTGAGACTTCATTGTATGAAGTAAACATGTTGTCTACCTTAAGCTATATGCCAATAAAGCTAGAAAGAGAAATAACACTTTACTGTCTACAACGGATCTAGTCTCATCAAGGCCCCACCTGCTGGATGACCGGGAAAAAGCTGACTTCAGTCCATTCCGTTTAAAATTTGATCCAGTTACAAAAATTTAAACAACCTCTTTAGGTAAATATGTAAGGTAAGACGCTTGTCCTTTTAGAGTTCATGTGGAGGGATGTGGTTTTGTGACCTTGTGGCTTTGGGGGGATGGTGGTCTTACCCTGTGCTCTGGCTTCTCTGTTTTCTGTGGCAATGTCTCCTGACTGCCAGGTGGCCTGTCACTCTGCTGGCATTCGTGGCTGAGGTCTGCACTGTGTCACTGCTGGCGCTGGCACTTAGCTTGATCCAGCCCAGTGGTTCTCCTTGACTGACTTGGCATTACCTCGCACATGATGGTCCCCTCTGAGTTTCTGCCCTGTTCTCTATATGGCCACTAGCCTAGTGAGTATATTGTGAATCATCTCACCCTTCACCGGAGTGGGGAAGGATTTGTTACAGTGGCCCTTTGACAAACTCACTGGATCTCAGTTCACATGCTTTCACCTTCTTACCCTTGTGCTCAGCACTTTTAAGTCCCATCTATACCACCTAAGTGCAGAAGCAAAGTTCGGGACCTGGTTTCAAACGTCTCTCTCTGTCCAAGTATGCTGGGTTGCCATGTTTTTCTCTGACATGGCACCCTGTCTTCTTCATTAGTGCGGGGATGGCCTGAAGGGCAGCCTTCTTCTGGAACCCTAACTGGAAGCAGGGCGAGGCCCCAACTCTGCTCTCAGTGTTACCCTCAGCTAGCCTATGAGCCGTCCTCCTTCCTCCTGTCTGTACAGCCCCAGAGTGAGGCAGTCAGAGTAGGCCACCCTGCCTCCCTTGTGTCTTTTTTTTTTTTTTTTTTAAAGAAAAAATGCTATGTTGATGTCAGATAGGAAGGGAGAGATAGAGAGAGATAGAAACATTAACTATGAGAAAAATCGTTGACGGACTGTCTCCTGCACACCCCCCACTGCGGATGGAGCCTGAAACCTGGGCACATGCCCTTGACCAGAATGGAACTGGGACCTTTCAATCCACAGTCTGAGTCATCCAGAGATTCAGTTCTCCACCCCATTTTGCATTGTTAATATACGCAATGGGAAACACTGACAATATTAAATGTTTTATCTTCCTCACCCATAAAATCCTGAAGAACTTAAAAATATCACTGAAAATGATGTGTAGAAATTGTCACCTTATTAGTAGTATCTTTGGGATATTAAGGGTAATTAATGTTTAGTCAGTCATTTCTTATAATGAGATTGAGTAATACAAAGCTCATGATAATTGATTCATTTCACTTTTCTGAGGCACACCCTCTGCTCCTATAATATAGCTTGAATTACACATTACACATTGTGTTGAACAAATGTATGAGTGAGAAATTCCTGTTCATCTGCAATATGCAAGCGTTACAATGAGATCCAAGAACTTCCATTTTTAAGGGTCATAGTGATTCGTAGAATACCTGCCAAGAATATAGATTTTACCTTTACACAATTGTCACAAATTTATATGGCAACTTTCTTCAGATCACATAAAATTTAATAATGTAACCTTGAGAATTGTACCAAATGGAGAACAGATGCACTTTCTGCTAATAAAATCCAATTTGAGAAATCCCTCTAACTCAGAATAAAAATGAAAAATCTGAAGGTGGACAGAGTAAGTATGTAGCTGGAAAGTATTGGGTACTTTTCATTAATAATTAGAGGATTGATTGAAAATGAGAAAGAGCAACTTCTTTTTATTTTCCCAAGAATGGTACCAAAGAAATAAGTTTTGATAATCTAATAGCATACATCACAGTTTTGTGTGCATTTATGTTATCCTTCATATTTTCAGGCCTATAATTTGTTTACATTTTCTCCCATTTTTCACTGTACCTGTTTAAGTGTATGTCACTCAATTAGACATAAAAGTAATTCTGAAAATTGTAAAAATTGTCAAAGTATGTCATAAGTGGTAAAGTTGTTCTAAGAAGACTTCATACAAATGGTCAGGCCAAGAGAATTTGTTATAAGAATTCATATTAAGTATTAACATATAGACAGTTAAGTCTCTTATCTTACAAGCAGATCATGTCCTTATGGGGTGATTGTAATATGGAGGGTTTTACTTCCTGGTCTTCAGTGAGTTGTTAGTCCAGGTTAGTTGAAAATTGCCAATGTACAATATCCAATAGGTAATTGCTAATATGTGACGTTGCTTGATTTGATAATTACCACAGTTTCTTGCTTTGCTTTGATTTTGCAAACAGGTCTTTATTATTCACAATAATACATAGTAAAAAAGGCATAAAACCAATTAATGTTCCCTCAACTGCAATTTTTGCAAATGCATCAAAATCCAAAATATACTATAGATTTGATCAAAATTGATGTGCAAGTAATTTTATTAGTTGCTTGGGAACAAGCTATACCTTGGAAGCAGTTGAAACCTTGAGAAAAAAAAATCAGAAATTCTTAGTGTTCTGTTGTTTAATTATTACACATGGGAGGTGATTACTTTCAAAGAAAAAGTATCACTTTATTCCGTGAAAAGCAGTCAATGAAAGCATCTATTGCACTGACATTCTAACACCCAACTTAATAGACACATGCTAATGAGAAAATTCCCATTTTTGTCTCCTTTAGAACTGAAAAAACACATGTGCAAGTGTCAAAATACACTACCAAATAATACTTGATTATAAGAAATTCACACAGAGAGACACAAAACATCATGCATCTATTTTAATTAAGGATAAATTAGGAAACCAATAATAAAACAGGTTTGGCTTTTATAAGTAGAAGAGACTGCTCCTAAAGGTGCTTGATTTTGTTAGTTGACTATTTTGTTGAGCAAATACTTGAATACATTTTGTATGAAAAGATTTGACATCTCTTCATTGTCAAAACCACTCAATTCTGTTTTTTCTACCCATGTGAATCTCTATAATTAGTAATTACTTTTAAAACTGTAAGTTTTGGATTTTTGTGTGTGTATGTATGCTTTTAAGGGATGTGCTATTACACATCCCTCATATGCTTTCATTTTTTCCCCTTCAAAAGACCAGTTTTCTAAATTCTCTTCCCCATGCTAAATGCTTTTTAAATAACATAGATGATAGCATATCCCTATCAGAGGAAAGGGGCAATTCAAGAAATTCAGGAGTTTCACTTTTATTGTGAAGTTGAAATGTATTCAAATTTAATTTAGGCTATAATATTTTGTTCAGAAAATAACAATTTGAGTAGTTGAGGAGATTTTGACGGCCTGTGAGTGGGTGTAGCTCCTGGTGAGAACATGAGAGGGAGTTGTTCATCTATTCTTCTCTGTTTCAGCAGCATCATACCTTTAAGAGTATGAGCATGTGACAGTTCTCGATGAGATTCTAATGCTTAAAGGGTAATTCAATTTCACCTTAATTCTGATTGTAGAACCAATCTTTAAGCATGATGCAACTAGACTACATCATTCATAAAATATTTAATATCAATTTTTTTCCTTAATGACTTACCAAAATCTGCTGGCATTTTCTAAAGGATGTTTATAAAGGTCACACTTCTTGAGGGCAGAAACAGTTCCTGGTCACTCTTGAAAATTTACCACTTTTTATAGTTCTTGGCACATAGAACCTGCTCGATGAATATTTGCTGAACAAGTTAAATGACTGCCAGTATGTCCCACTGAGTTTGAATAAATAGTTGTATTTAAAGCCTTTATAATGTTTATGTCTACTTGTTTTATAAGAACATTGTCAGGTGATGGTAACACAATTAATTTTATGTGTCCAAATCCTGTGTCTTATTGGGTACGAGTTGACATGGTCCTGATGAAAAGAACACAGGGAAAAAATGAAGGCTGATCCTTTCATCAACTAGGTGGAGGAAATAGATGGATACTTAAAAGTGGAGCAACATGAAAGCATGTAAAGCAACATAAACTTTAACAGGGCTCTTGGGAAAGAACAAAAGCTGTATCAGAAATAAACATGGAGAAACCAAGATGGCGGCATAGTGAACACCAGAATTGCTGCTGGGCACAACCATTTCAAAACCACAATGAAAAGAAAAAACGGATACCACCCAGACCCACAGGAAGGCTGGCTGAGTGGAAATTCTACAACTAGAAAGAGACTGAGATGCAGAGGAGGTGCGGAAATAAAGTGCAGAGCTATGGAGGCATGCTCGAAGGGGCTCGCAAAAAGGGCTGGTGGCATTTTGTACCAGAGGGAGGCACAAGCTCCCAACGGCTTTGAACTCCAGTTCTAGGCAAGTTTCTGGGGACTTAGAATCATATGGGGAGGAGCTGGACTGTCTGGCACCATCTGGCACTGTCTGGCACCGAGAGGAACTCCAGAGTGGCTTGAGACCCTGTGCCTCTTAGGGCAGGGCTCAGAATTGGCCATAGCTGGTTGCTCTGCCCTGTAGATTCCCTGAGACCCCACCCCATCCAAGCTGCATGCAGAGGCTTTTGCATATAAAAGGCTCGGAAGTCCCAGGCAAAAGCTAAAATAGTACCTCCTTGGAGTTCCAAGAGACTGTGTACCCAGTGGTCAGAGCGGGACCATCCAGTCTACAACTCCTCAGACTCATAAGGGACGCACTCAGGGGGCAGAAACAAGTCTTGCCCCATAAGGGTGTCTCCAGCATAGAAGTTCTCCCACCATAGACATAGCTGATTAAAGCCACTCTGTCAATGCAGGGAAGCAGCCAAAATGCGGAGACAAAGAAACAGATCACAAATGACAGAAATGGAGGAAAGCAAATGACTGGGTATAGAGTTCAAAACCACAGTTATAAGGCTTTTCAAGAATATTCTAGAGACTGCCGATAAATTTAGTGAGACCCTTGAGGACATGAAAAAGGACCAGCTAGAAATTAAACACACACTGACTGAAATAAAGAATAATCTACAGAGATCCAACAGCAGACTAGAGGATCACAAGAATCAAGTCAAAGATATGAAATATGAAGAAGCAAAACACACACAGCTGGAAAAGAAAAAAGAAAAAAGAATCCAAAAATATGAAGATAGTGTAAGGAGTCTCTGGGACAACTTTAAGCATACCAACATCAGAATTATAGGGGTGCCAGAAGAAGAGAGAGAGCAAGATATAGAAAACCTATTTCAAGAAATAATGACAGAAAATTCCCCTACCTGGTGAAAGAAATAGACTTGCAAGTCCAGGAAGCACAGAGAATCCCAAACAAAAGGAATCCAAGGAGGACCACACCAAGACACATCATAAGTAAAATGCTAAGGGCAAAGGACAAGGAGAGAATCTTAAAACCAGCAAGAGAAAAGCAGTCAGTTACCTACAAGGGAGCACCCATACAACTGTCAGCTGATTTCTCAACAGAAACTTTGCTGGCCAGAGGGAGTGGCAAGAAATATTCAAAATGATGAATAGTAAGAACCTACAACCAAGATTACTTTACCCAGCAAAGCTATCATTCAGAATTGAAGATCAGACAAAGAGCTTCACAGAAAAGAAAAAGCTAAAAGAGTTCATCACCACTCAACCAGTATTATATGAAATGCTGAAAAGTATCCTTTGAGAAGAGGAAGAAGAAGAAAAAGTAAAGATAAAAATTATGAACAACAAATACATATCTATCAACAAGTGAATCTAAAAATCAAGTGAATGAAAACTCTGATGAACAGAATAAACTAGTGAATAGAATAGAGTCGGGGCATAGAAAGGGAGTGGAATGACAATTCACAGGGGGAAAGGAGTGTTAGGGGTGTGGGAAGAGACTGGACAAAAATCGTACACCTATGGATGAGGACAGGGTGGGGGATAAGGGCAGAGGGTGGGGTGGGAACTGGGAGGAGTGGGGCTATGGGGGGAAAAAAGAGGAACAACTGTAATAATATAAACAATAAATATTAAAAAAAGAGAAATAAACATGAATGGTGCGTGGTGGGTAATGCCTCTTGGGTTGGTGGGCTGTGTTGCAGCAGAAGTGAGAATAGAAAAAATGAGCTCGCGCTCCCCTCTCCATGTCCCTGTCTTTGGTTCAAGAATAGGGCTGCCAGTAAGAAAATCTGCAAAGGAAAAAACGAGTTAGATAAATACCGAGTTGGAAGAAAATATTAATAACTACAAATCAGATGATTAAAACCCGAAGAATGCAAAGTAAAGCTAATGTCAGTTTGTAATATAGCTGCTGAAAAACCAATATGGTGTGTTTTCATGGGCGTGTGTATGCCTGTGTATTAAAGGGGATGGTATGTATTGTGAAATCTTAGTGTCGGAGATATGGACAATTATGGAATGACTCTAGGAGCGAATACTTGAAATGATGTGGGAATGGAGGAATTATGACCTGTGGATAGAATCATATCAGAAGTAAACAGAACAGATACTGCTCCCTGTTCATCCTCTGGTTCCACCTACGGTTTTCTACAAGGTCTTTCAGAGATTCTACAATGCAAATATAGACTCTTAAACACTCTACCAGGAAGTAAGCATGTATTCAAAACCTGGAGTTGTATTATCTTAGTTTGTACACAAACATGAGTAGAAAGTGTTGTATGTGGCAGGTGCTCATCCTTTCAGGGAAATGAAAGTCTGTGTGAGGCAGATGTGATGAGAGCAACATTGGGAGGAAAACTGAATTTCCTCTAGTGTAATTTGACTTCAATAGAAAATACTAAAGATTTATACAATAGCCTTAAAGCATTCTGGAAAGTAGATGCAATCTGGCTTGGGAGAGTTTGGGGGAGTTGAGTTGAAGTCCATTTGAGTATCTGTAAAAAGCTCAGATTGAAAAGGGTATTTCTGTGTCATTTATTGCGAGGTTTATTCAATCAATATCATGCCTGTTCCAGTTTGATAGGCAGAGATTGTAAAGGTGAACATGACCAAATCCTTGCTTAGCCTACGGCCCCTAGCTAAGGCGAAATAGTAACACATTTAGTTGCAACACTTTCCTGGAACAAGGTACCTGGAAATAAGCAGACTCCAAACACTGATAAGGTTGTCGTGGAGAACTACATTCCAATCTCAAAGCTGTTTCCTCCAAGAAGGATGCATTTGACTTCCACAGGCTTCTTGAATTTTCATGAAGCACCTTTTTCTGCTGAGATGTTCTGAAAGGTATCAGGAGACACCAACCCAGCAAAGACGGACTGACACGAAATTATGTGTGCTCTGCTTATGATTCCACTACAAAAAACATGATCAACATTTTCTAAATTTGGAAAGCAAACGGAGTAAACCTTACAGAGATCATAAACTTGGGCCTCCTGAGGGATGCTCCTAGCAATGTGACCTGTACTTGAAGTCACAGAGCAAAACATTGTCCTTTAGATGATTACTTGGCCAACATTCCACCAAATGACTTCAAAAGATAGGAAAGCCCATGGGATGCAAGCCCATTTCCAGAGCATTTGCCCCAGCAGAGCATGAGATGGAAATGTTATGAACAGGATTTGGAGTATTTCTGAATGACTTCAGCATTGGGTATGGGTGTGAGGGAGATGCTAGAGAAGCACAGGACAGAGTTCTTGCCTTGAACAAACTCATGTTTTGATCGGGTAATCAGGATGTATATGTCTGAAATAATACACACAAGCAAGCCCATCATGCTGCAATTCATACCATGTACACGAAACAGAGGAAACCAAGGGGAACTTGGAGAAGGGATCAGGGGTGAAAAAAAAAAGACTGAAATTTCTCCTTGGGTGCATCCTCCCAGATCTTGCCCTTTTCTGAGTTATACTTTTATTTTCTCTTCCCCTCCTGGTGTGTCTTACTAATTGGGTGACCCAGGGTAAGTTCCTTAACTTTTCTAAGTCTCAGTTTTTTTAGCTGTAAAATGGGCTATTAATAGCAATTATCTCATGGGGGTTATTAGATAATATATGAAGAGTGCTCAGTAACAGAAACTCACAAATGAAAGTTATTAATGTATGTTAGTTTCTGTCATCACAGTCCATCTCTTTTCCCTCTACCAAAATAAGTCAGACAAAAAAAGTCAAGAACATGCGATTTCACTCATCTAATTTAATAAAAGAGTAATATGCAAATTAACCATCACTCTGAGACACCTAAGCCACGGCCACCAGCCAAGCCATACCCACCAGCCAATAAGAGCGGCTGCATGCAAATTAACCCAGCCAAGATGGCGGCCAGCAGCCACAGAGCTAGAGCAAACAGGAGGCTTCCATTGTATCAGCGATGGAGTTGAAACTGCCTGCCTAGGCCAACTGGGCCTCTGCTCAAGGTAACAATGTTTCAATTATAGAAGCCATGGAGCTGAAGCAAACAGGAGGCCTTGTTGCCTGCCTAGGCCTCCGCTCAAGGCACAAAGTTTCAATTATAGAAGATAAATGAACCCAAGAAACTTGATTCCAGTCAGCCTTGCTGGGATGTTGGGTCAATGGGAGCTGTGGGCAGCCTGAAAATGGCCCTCAGCCCCTCACCCAAGCTGGCCAGGCACCCCAGTAGGGACTCAAACCATGAAGGGACTATGGGCAGCCTAAAAATGGCCCTTGGTCAGCCCCTTGCCCAGGTTGGCCACACCCCCATGGGGTGAGGATGCCCACTGGGGGGCTTGGCCAGTCTGCAAACAGCCATCAGCCCCTCACCCAGGCTGGCCAGGCACGCCAGCAGGTGTACATCCCCCAAGCGGTCCCAGACTGCGAGAGGGCACAGGGTGGCCTGAGGGACCCCCCCGAGTGCACAAATTTTTGTGCACCGGGCCCCTAGTATGGGATATAAAATTGAAAGCAACAAATGAACAAACAAGAAAAACAAACAAATAAAAACTCATAGTCACAGACACACAACATTTGATTTGATTTTGGGTGGTAAGCATACAATGCAATATACAGATGATGTATCATAGAATTGCATGCTTATAACTTATATGTTTATTAACCAATGTTACCCCAACAAATTTAATTTAAAAAATTGTTCTCATATCTCTCCCACTGATATTTACCAGTTGGTGAGTTTGGCCTTAGTAGTTTGTTTCCATTCATTAAGAGAGGTAAATATTTCTGAAATAAACCTTTAAGAGCAGTCCAGAGTGCTGGGGATCTTGGAACTGGACTATACTTTGGGAAATATCTCTTAGTTTGAATTTTAGGAAATGAACTGTCCTAACTGCCCTACTTATGGTCACCAGAAGTCTGTAAGAGGCCAGGGACAGTCCAGTTCTGCATTATGTCTTTCCCATTGTCATCCCGGGGACCACAAGCCCGACAGCGAGCTCTGTCATTAGCTGGCAGTTTTCTCTGTGGCTTTATCTGCTCTCTTCTGTGAAGATACAAAAGCTGTCAGCTTTGCAAGGAAGAGTTGCCACGTGACACGCCGGGTGGTTTTGTGGCACCAGACTGGAGATGGAGCTTTTGTTTTGTTTTTGTATGTCTCAAAATTTGTTTTCCCTATTATGTCTGACATTTCCTTGTCAAAGACTAGATTTTCTTCTCTTACAAACATTTTTAAAAAATCAAATACCTTGGATAGAGATCAAAATTTCAATAATTATCCAACATTGACTACTGTTTGCAGACGGGACTGATGTGTAAATGAAGGAGCTGTTGATGGGTGTCTGGAGACAGGCCTGGTGCTGGCTTTGTCATGAGTGTGTCTTAAATAGGTTACAGCATCTTTCATGCTTGGTTTTCTCATGACCCTCAATATTGACTTTCTCTCACATAATGATAATCATAAAAATAGCTAACATTTATTTAGCACTTACTCTGCGTTAGGGGCCATGCCAAGCCCTTTAAATGTATTTTCTAATTTAAACCTCACAAGAATCTTAGGAGGTAGGCACCATTATTGTCCTTATTTTACACATAAGGAAAATGAGGCCTCAGAGATTATCTATTTCAGTAAAGACTCACAGAGAATAAATTAGTGCGTTAGTAACTTAAACCTGTTCTATGTGACGGTTGTGTTCTTAAATATTCTGGTATTCAGTTATGGGATCCTTTTTAGTGTTGGATAAATGCTGTCCTGAGATTTAGCTGGAAGCATACAATTATTCTTGGGAAAGAATTGTTGCAAATGGATGTAGGCAAGATTTGAAATATTCATATACTTTCCCTTAAAATCCTCATTTTCCCTGTTATCAAGACTGTGCCATGAGCAATTCAATGGCAGGCAATGTAAATATCTCTAAGATCCTGTGACCCTATCAAATAGGTCAGAAGAATATTTTAATAGGATGTTAAATTGGGAATTTCAAGGGAGGCATAAAATGCAATAAATAAGACCAAAATACAAATTTTGAAAGGAAACATTTACAAAATCAGGACTACCATGCTTAAAAATCCTTCTCTCAGATCAATGATATACAACAATTGGGCTGTTAGGGAAAAGACAGGATTTTGTGACAATCAGTGCTGAGTGAGATGCTGCTGTGTTCTGGGGCCAGCCCTGCTCCCTCAGAGAGAGGACCCTGTGTGTAGAAGGGGTGTGGTGTGTGTTTTTTGGTAAGAGGTGGTGATTGACTTTCTTCCGATTACTCTTGCCCTGTGGACCCATGAATGTTAGGAGCAGAACGGCCTGGGAAGCTTCACTGGGGAAGTGGGACTTGGGCATGATGAGGTGGAAGAAGGGAAAGAGGAAGAGGAACTTCTGAACAGGGAACATCACATTCAAAGGCTCAGAGACAAAAAGTGCCAGCTTATATGTGGGAAGTCTGGCTTTTCATGAGGAAATGAGGAGTAGAAGAGTGAAAACTGAGGTTATGAAAGGAGAAGGAGACCATGGACAGCATGGAAAGCTAGGTAATTCAGTGTCACATATTCTCAGCACAGGAGAATCCATTTAGACTCAAACTATGGCCCGCAGGCCACATGTGGGTGTTTTTGCCGCCACTGCCTGTCCTGCTTAAAATAAATTATGTGCAGTGTGCATAGGAATTTGTTCATAGTTTTTTTTTAAAAACTATAGTCCGGTCCTCCAACGATCTGAGGGACAGTGAACTGACCCTTGTTTAAAAAGTTTGAGGACCCCTGATTTAGAGGGACTGATGTTCACCACATCTGATATTCACACCAGTGGATTAAAGCCTTTGAACTTCCTTCTGTAGACCATGGGGGGTCATTGTCTGTTTGAGTGGTTTTGGTCACCTCAACTTTGTAAGGAGAAGGCTCTGCTTGCTATGAGGATGGTGAGTCTCGGAGGCTGGAAAGGTGGACTTCATTGAGCAAGCAACTGGACAGAGCAGAGCAAGGATGGCAGGGAAGGTAAAGGAGAGACATCTTTGAGTCAATAGAAAGGAAGAAATAGGTAGAGAAAGGAATGAAAAGTGCAAGACTTTGTGCCTGGATTTTTAAGAGGTTGGTGATGCTATTGGATGAAAAGTCTGGTTTTTATTGGAAGATGGAACATTTTGTTCATAGTCTGAAGGCAGAATTGACAGAATTGCTGGTAGGCTGAATGTGGGGTGTTAAAGAAAGAAGTTAAAAATAATTCCAAGAGTGTATACAGTTAATAATATAAAAGCCTAAGTGACCAGCTGACCATTTGACCATCCAGTAGCTATGACACACACTGACCACCAGGGGGCAGATGCTCAATGCAGGCGTGGAAACCACAGTCATGGACACATGGAGCAGACTGATGAATCTCAGAGGAAAGGAGGAAAGGGGGAGGGCAGGAAGAGATTAACTAAAGATCTTACAGACAGTCCTTGGGTTACGTCGGACTCTATGTACATTGTTTCGTGGTTACGTCGCCATCTGCCATTTATTTTTTTTAAAAAGTTCCATCATTTTGACATATGTACATATGTGCTTTATGTTTTTTATTATTTATTTACCACAAGTAAAGGTCAGGAATCGATATCTTTCTTTTATATATATATTTTTTACTGTTTCCCTTCATTACTGCTGTGTATGTGCTCCATGTGAGTGACGGAGGTAGGTGCTTATGTAGGTGGGTTCCGACTTATGGCGACAATCATGTTACTTGGTGCTGTAGGAATGGATCTTTGACGTAACCTGGGAACCTACTGTATATGCATACTAAAGGCTCGGTGCATGAATTTGTGCACCAGTGGAGTCCTTCTGCTTGGCCTGTCGGGAATTGGGCCAAAACCAGCAGTCTGTCATCCCCTAAGTGGCCCTGGATTGCAAAAGGGCACAGGCCAGGCTCAGAGACCGTACTGGTGCATGAATCTGTGCACCGGGCATCTAGTATTATAACAATTATGTATGGTGCCAGGTGGGTACTGGAAATATCAGGGGCAACACTTTGTAAAGTATATGATGGTCTCTCCACTATGCTGTACACCTGAAATTAATACAAAATAATATTGAATGTAAAGTGTAATTGAAAACTAAAATAAATAAAAAAAGGGTTCCAAGGATTCTGAGCTGAGCAAATGTAAGGACAGAGTTGCCATATAGCTAAGGCTGGAAAGACCATTTTAAGGAGCCTTTAGTGGTTAGTTGACCGTTTTTGCCATGCCAACACAGAAGTGTGACCTGATCCAATCCTCAGTGGGCGGTGGGTGATAGGGCTGAGGTTAGAAGGAAGAAAGCCATGGGATTTGGGTACTTGCTTGACGTTCATATCTGTTCATTAGCCATTAGCACAAACAATCACCTACTTGTATTGTAATATGATGTCCACAGATAGGTTGAGTCTAGAGGAAACAAAGAAAAATATTCATGACTTTGATCAATAATTATTGAACATCCATTGGATATATGCACAGGACTGTGCAATACGATGAATAATAGAATGTAATCCTTGGACCTCTTTGATAAACAGAAACCTTCATTTCCAGCGTCATCATCTTGTTCTGACTTAAGGTTTTAAGTAGTTCATATGTCCAATGTCTTGAAGGTCCCCATGGTAATATCTTGTGTATAGACAAAGGGGACATTCCAACATCATATAATAGGCATATCTAAGCTGCTAAGTAACCTTTTTCAAAGGAGAACACAAAAGTAAAGAGATATCTGCCAGCTGTATGGCAGGGCAATGACTGGATCTAGTTTATCTCTACATGCACAGGCTTTGCACTGGCATTTCCTGGATTCTGGGTCTAACATTCTATTCTCTATCCTCAGGGTTTTCTGAACACAAACACTTGCATATGAAGCTTATGCTTCTTTCATCTTCCATTATGTGATTAATGTCTCAAACAAAACCTTTTTTTGAACTGTAGGACATGCTTGAACTGAAATTAAAATTTTGGCCAGTTGCACAAATTGGCACACACCCCTCTGCATGCCTTGAGTTCCTTCGCTTTTCTGCAAACCTTGCTCTGTAGAGATTACTTAGGTCACAATTCTTTGGGTGGGAAATGTCCTAACTGCTGCTCAGAGTTTTCCCTCTCTGGATCTTCCAGAAATGAAGGGCAAAAGGCTTCTAAAATGATGTTATAAGATGGGGACTACAAAAGCAACAGAGAAGGTGTGGGAATGTGTCCAGCCACCAGTTTCATTTTGACTGCTGGAGCTTGAGGATGTGGCAGCTTAAACATTTTTTTTTTTTTATTTTTCAATTACAGTTAACACTTGGTATTATTTTGTATAGTGACCTGGTGCACGAAATTTGTGCACATTAAAAAGGAATTCATTAGAGAAAATATTTTAATATTGCTATTTGCCCTTTCTCTATAATAGAAGTATCAGAGATGAAAGAAAATTAGTAAAATGTATATGAAAATCTTCCTCCTGTCAGAGTCTGGGGCATGCTGCCGGACCCAGAGTCAAGTCCCCGCCCACCCACATGCACCTTGAAACCCTAGGAGACCCAGACATGGCAGGCTCTACCCCCCTCAAGCCCCACCAGGTGTGTGTGTGTGGGGGGGCGCAGCCTCAGGTCCCCCAGCCCTGTGCCAGAGTGAGGGGCATGGCCTGAGGTCCCCCATCAAGCCCCTCTGGGCAGGGGGAGTGGTCTGAGGTCCCCCATCAAGCCCCACCCAGCAGAGGGCGCAGCCTCAGGTCCCTGCTGATGGCTTATTGTGGGAACCCTGCCTCCACTGTGGGCACAGCCATCTTGTGATGGCATGATGGAGTGAGCATCAATTGCATATTACCTCTTTATTATATAGGATTAGTTTCAGGTGTACAGCACAGTGGTTAGACAATCATATACTTCACAGCGTTCTCATGATATTTCCAGTACCCACATGGCACCATACATAGTTCTCACAATATTGAATGCATTCCCTGTGCTGTATTTCACACCCCCATGACTATTTTGTAACTAGGTACTTAACTCTTTCGCCTGTTTTACCCACCTCCCAATCCCCCGCCTCGCTGGCAACCATTAAGTCCGTTCTCTTTATCTGAGTCTGATTCAGTTTTGTGTGTTTATTTTGTCCTTTAGATTCCACATTCAAGCGAAATCATATAGTATGGTGTTTGTCCTTCCCGAGAGTCGGCAGCTTTAAGTCAGCAAAAGAAGGCCCCCATGGACGCAGTGACAGTGGCTGGTCGGGGAGAGAAGAGGGTGGAAGGTTAAACCTGGGCGCTGGGCTCCCCGTTCACAGCGGGAGGCGAGTCTCCGAGGCTTCACAGCAGGTTCACCGCCAGCGGTAATAGATCAAGCAAAGGACTTTTACGCATGCATTTAAGCATAACCAATGGACACAAATCACTGGAGGGCAGGGGAGGCGAGTCTCTGAGGCTTCAGAGCAGGTTCACCGCCAGCGGTTGGCTATAAAAATGGGTGGCTCGGCCGGGGACGCTTCCCTCCTGCGAGGCTGCCTCCACCTGGGCGTCTGCTGACAGGTCAGGTTGCATGAACGCCATAGATTTGAGATTAAAAACCCAAGCTGCACACTCCACCTGGAGACCCTTTCCTTCCTTCTTCCCTTCCTTTCCCTCTTATTTTCTTTTATTTCTATTTTTTCCCTTTACTGCAGAAGACATCTTCTCCCTTCATCAGCAAACCGCCCACCCCCGCGCATCCCACTCCGGCTCCTCCTTTGCATCTGCAGGCGAACCGCCGGCTCAGCCCATCGCCCGGGTTCTTCGCCGGTTCTCACCCTCACCGCCTCCTTCAAGCTGCGGGAACGCGGTCCGCCCGCCATCCTGCGCTTCCCCGGCGGGGCCGGCCGCATCCCGCGCGGCCTCTCGGGCTCGGGGACCCCGCCACCCCTCCAGCGCCTCTCGGGGTGCCCCGCGCCCGCCCGCCGGAGCTGCTGCCGCGCGGCTTCCCGGGTGGCCCGGCCTCCCCGGAGTCGCCCCGCCCCGGCCCCGCTCCGCCCCCGGCCGTTGCGCCCTGATTGGCCTCGCACTCCCCCTCCCCAGGCGCCTCTCCTCCCCTGCGCCCAATGGGCACCGCCACCTGGTCCCGAAATCCCCCCCGAGGGCGCCCGGAGGCTCGGCGGCAACCCCCGGCGTCCCGGTGGCAGGGCCGGCGGCGGCGGGGCGCAGAGCAGGGAGGGGGCTCGGAGGACGCGGGAGGAGGAGCGAAGGTGCCGGAGAGCAAACTTCGGAAAGGAACAGGAAACCTGCCGGGAGGCCGCCGCTCCTGCTCCCCGGCGCCCGGGCTGCGCGCGTCGCGGGGTGTCCGCGGCTGCCGCTTCGCTCCCCGCGCGCGGGGCAGGGCTGAGCCGGCACCCGGTCCCTCGCCGTGCCCGCTGCGGCCGCTCCCGGCGCTGCAGCCGCGCGCTCCACTCCGCCTCGGCCGCGGCGGCTCCCCGGAGAGAGAGGGCGGCGAGGGCGCAGAGAAGAGGAAGGACGTGTGCTCCGGAGCATGAAGCAGCATGTCCGATAAAATGTCCAGCTTCCTCTACATCGGGGACATCGTGTCCCTGTACGCGGAGGGCTCGGTCAACGGCTTCATCAGCACCCTGGGGTAAGCGGGCCGGGCCGGACGGGCGGGCGTCTCCGCGGCGCGCTGCGTCCTGCGCCTCCCGCCGCGCGGGGCGGCCTCCGGGCTGGGTGTGCGCCCGCGGGCTGCGCGGTGCCGTGCCGTGCCGTGCGGTGCGCTCCGCTCGCCCGCGCGCAGGAAGCTGCTCGGAGAGGCCAGGTTTGCTCAGAAGCTTCGGGATCTGCAGCCCAGAGACGCGTCCGAAAAGGAGGAAGTGATTCAGAAGCCCCGAGACGGGCCCGGCGAGGTCCTCGCTGGCGTCTCCGCGGGTTGTTTTGATTACAGTGTTGTTGTTTTTCCCCCACTTAAAGGTGAAGCCCCGTACCTCCGCTCCCCAGGCTTTTCTCGCTACCGCTCTCCACCCCTGTCTCTCAAGACCCGGGTTGTCAGAGCGGGCGATAGAAGTCCGTGGCCGACGACCTGTAACGCAAGCCAAGTGGTGAGCTCAAGCGTGGCTTTGCCCTGCGGGTGCAGCGGCCCATGCCCTCTTCGCTGAAGTAATTTCCTTTTGGCCCCGCCAAACCCGGACTCGCCCCGCCCTCTGGGCAGCCTAGGGGCCTCTGGGGCGCTGGGACCCCCAGAGGTCACGTGGGCCTCAGGGGCCCTAGGACTCAGACCTACTTTCTCCACTTCCCGGGGCTTGGCCCACTGAAAGGATGAACCTCCTCTGGAACTCAGCTAAGCGCAAAGCCCTTGAGATTCGAGGTGACTTATGAATGGGAGACATGTTAAAACAGCGTGCTGGACGGTTCAGCAGGACTTCTTTGATTGCTAGTGTTCTTTTCACGGTCTCGATTGAGGATATCAGGTCGCAGTTCAAATGCACACTGCAGTGTATTCGATGAGCATATATTTAGTTCTTACTTCATGGTCTCAGCAAGTAGACTGCTGAGTTCAGAGCATTCAGGCTGCGGAACTGGTGTTTCTACTCGGTCCCTGTTGTCTGCATTGAGGTTTTAGAATACGTGACTTAACATGCAGTGCCCTGGAGTGTGACTCGCAGCCCTGTTATAACGGGAGTGGTGACTACTCTGCAGGGGGCGTGGAAGTCACCAGAACTTCCAGTTTCTGTTATGTGCGCACCCACCTCTCGCCGTGGGTGAAAGCAGGAAGGTAGGTTTAATGTAATCCCTTTAAGATCAGTGTTACTTACTTGTGAAGCTGAAGCGTGGGGGTAAAGAAGCCTGGCCAGGCCTCATGCTGGGTTTGTAAGTCTTGAACTACCACTTGTTTCTGGGAGAACTCATAGTGTTAGTTCAGTTTTTTGGGGCCCCCAACAATATTTTGCCAATGAACTTCGCTGCCTTTCTCACTTAGCCTCCGTAGACTCCATACCCGTGGCAGTTAAAGCAGGGAGTTCTCCAGGGCCTGGATGCTTGGGGTCCAATCCTGGCTTTTCCATTTGTGACCCTTTTCATCCCAAGGAAGTTACATAATTGCTGTTTCTCAGTTTCCCCACGTTTGAAAAAACAAAAACAAAACCCCACGAGGATACAGTAATGGTTTCTGTGTCAGGGGTTGTGGTGAGGAAGAAGTTAATGAAGATATGTAAAGTGCTTGGCATGGTATCTGTCAGAGAATAAGCACTCATATAAAGTGTTAACTATTGTGACTATGAGCAATGGTTACAGTGGTGGACAAAATAATAAAAAGG
>PVJC01019339.1:0-30345 GCA_004026665.1 Murina feae
TGGTAGTGATGTACTCCTTTAGCTTTTTCTTGTCTGTGAAGCTCTTTATCTGACCATCAATTTTACATGATAGCCTTGCTGGGTAGAGTAATCTTGGTTGTAGGTTCCTGCTATTCATCACTTTGAATATTTCTTGCCAGTCCCTTCTGGCCTGCATGGTTTCTGTTGAGAAATCAGCTGACAGTCGTATGGGTACTCCGTATGGGTACTCCCTTGTAGGTAACTAACTGCTTTTCTCTTGCTGCATTTAAGATTCTCTCTTTGTCTTTTGCCCTTGGCATTTTAATTATGATGTGTCTTGGTGTGGTCTTCCTTGGGTTTCTTTTGATTGGAGTCCTCTGTGCTTCCTGGACTTGTAAGTCTATTTCTTTCACCAGGTAGGGGAAGTTTTCTGTCGTTATTTCTTCAAATATGTTTTCAATATCTTGCTCTCTCTCTTCTTTTGGCACCCCTATAATTCTGATGTTGGTATGCTTAAAGTTGTCCCAGATATCCTTATACTATCTTCACACTTCTGGATTCTTTTTTCTTTTTTCTCTTCCAGTTGGGTGCTTTTTGCTTTTTCATGTTTCAAATCTTTGACTTGATTATTGCAAACCTCTAGTCTGGTGATGGATCTCTGTATAATATTACTAAGTTTATCAGCGGATTCTAGAAAATTCTTGAAAAACCTTAAAAGTGTAGTTCTGAACTCTATATTCAGTAGTTTGCTTTCCTCCATTTCTGTCATTTGTGATCTATTTCTTTGTCTCTGCATTTTGGCTGTGTTGATGGACTGGTTTCTGCACTAGGTGTCCTATAGGGTCCAGTGATTCAGCCTCCCCAATCACCTGGGGTGGACACTCTTGTTGTATGTCTTTGAAGGCTGGGTGCACAGTCTTGTTGCAGTTATCACTGGGAGGTATCACTGGGAGGAAATGACCTGCAGGCCTTTCTCCTCGTTGTTTGGGGTTTGGAACTTTTGGAGTTCTGTCCCAGCTGCAGTCCCTCAGGCTATGCTGCAGGCGGGCAGGCACACAGCTTGGGCGGGGTAGTAGGTGGGGTGGGGTGGGGTCTCAGAATTGCTGGGGCAGAGCAACCTGCAATGGCTGCCCTTCCACTGACTCGCAGCCTTTCCCGGACCTGGAGCCTCCAAGCTCTGGTGTCTGCACACCTCTGAGTCTCCAAATCTCCACGTCAATGATCGCTGCGAACAGCTCTGCTAGAACGCCACTGATCTTCTGCCCCGTTGCCAGAAAGCCTGCACCGCATTCAGTGTGACCCCGGAGTTTATAATCTTCTTCCAAGCTGTGGATCCAGGCACATCCTCCACCCTTTCACCCGCACCACCGTTTCCGTTCCGCGCTTCCGTACCTCTCAGTTTTGGCACTGGGAGTCTCTACCCAGTCTCAATGCACTCCTTCTCCTGACTTCTAGTTGCAAAGCTTCCCCTCCCTTGGTTCCGGAGGATGGCCTTTCACTGTATAGTTATATTTCTACAATTTAGTTGTGGAGTCTGTGCATCTAGGTACACACCTCATGCCGCCATCTTGGTTCTCTCTGCAGTGCTTATTCTTGTGAAGCTCATATTAAATGATAAAGATGGGCAAAATAATTATGCTCTAAACATATATGAATTATAAGTATATTGGTTTAAGCAAAATATTATTGAAAGAATAGAAATAGGAGTTGTTTTTTGGGATTGTGTGTCTCAAGTACCAATTCAAAATGGTTCTTAAAGAACGAATGAGGGTTTCTAGGCAGATAAGAAGGTAATAGGATATTCTAGTGTATGGAAATGGAAGTAACAATATGAAAAGAGTGGCCAAAAAATTTGGTATGGCTTGAATATACTGTCTGAGATTGTCAAAGGATTTTGTGTCATAGCAAAAATGTTTGACTATTTTTACCTCATAAGCAACAATGTATAGAACCTTTTAAGCTAGGGAGTGAAATGCTTTTTGGAAATACAATTTTGGGAGCAATCTGGAGGAGGGACTAAGAGGAGAGAGACTGCTGTTGAGAAAGACAGTCAAGAAAATGCTTTCACAGATGAGGGAAGACATTGCAAGATCTGAATTGGCAATGGGAGGGGAGGTAAACAATGGAATTCAAAAGACATCCTTGAGCTGTGGTGACCAATTAAATCAGGAGAGTCAGAGGGGGAGAAAAAGGATGACTCTGAGTTTCTGAGAGTCGGACAAGTGACTCCTTCAAAGAATGAGGTTTTTGAGTTTGGGAGTGAATATTTAATTCAGTTTGGAAATGCTAATTTTGATGTGTCAGGGGATTTCCAGGTGGAGTGTTGAAAGGAAATTGGAAATATTCCCTGAAACCAAAGGGACAGGTGGGCTTGAGTAAAAGGTGTGAGTCACTGGGGCCTTAAATGTAAATGAGTTCACCCAGTGACCACCTTGTCTGTGTGTCCAAAGGGCTTTGCACAGCAGTTGAAGGATGGGAAGCACGTGGATATTAAGTACTGATAAAATTCTCTCTCCTTCTCCCTGGAAGAGAGTGGGTCTATTTAATCTCATGTAATTTTCCTAGGAGGACAATTTCAAGTCAATGACAATGAAATAACTAAAGAAGTAACTTGTTTGCAAATTAATTACTTAGTGAGTATTTGCTGCAAAGTTTTATATCACTTCTGGGATTTTTCAATTTTCTTGAAGAAAATTGTTTGTTTGTTTTTTTACCAGAAATAAATTAATCTTTCATTTAACTTAGAGAACAAGGCTTGTTTTATAAAGTTCCTCGGAGAATATGGAGCATATAGACAATTCACATGTTGTGTGTGTGTGTGTGTGTGTGTGTGTGTGTCCTTTTTTGTTTTTTATTTTACATTTTCTCCTTTTCCACATTTTTGGCCTTTTCCCTTGTTAATGTTAAGTTTTTGAATTGGGCTCATTTTGTCCACTCTTTCTACTGATTTCAATTACATATGGGTGCCTTTGAACAATAATACAAATATAGAAATGATGTATGTATTACATTCTTAGCTAGTAGACTCATAAGAAGTGACAATGCTTTTATGAAAGGTGAAAAAAGTGGTAGAAAGCACATTTTTAGAATTTCTTAGCAAAAGATAAAATGTTACAGAAACCTAAAATAATCATTGCAATTTGTAGAACTTGCCTCTATGTCATATTCCTGTGCTGTGCTTAGCTAAAGCTTATCATGGTTTGATTACAGAAAATGTGTTTAATAAGCACTATCAATAATGCGAACTCAGGAGATCTTATCTTTCTATCACCCTGACACCTCTGGGAGGTTTGTGGTTAGAAGTCTGAGCTAAGGAGAACAAAGTCAAATTGCTGATTTGTCTCACATCCCTGCATTGTGTGGATTTTCTGAATGTTTTTGTTAAAAGATTTTCAACTGGGGATAATACAACTTGTTTACAAAGTGTCATGGCAAGATGGGTTCATACAAGACTGTCCTATACTGAAGAAATGAAATAGTTTAGACGTTAAATGAATCAACTTGCAAATAAACTTTGGGACCATAGGGCAATTCTCAGGGGAATACATTTTTCTTCAGAGAATTTTCTTAATAGCTCCGCAAAAAACAAAGATGCAAATGCTTTAATCCTCTGAAAAAACTGAAAACCTAAAGAAGTCACCTAATATAAAGATTGTTTTTTTCTCTTGAAAATATTAGTCTACTAGGGGCCCGGTGCACAAAATTTGTGCAGCGGGGGGTCGGGGGGGGGGGGCGCATCCTCAGCCCAGCCTGCCCCTTCTCACATATTGAGAACCCTCAAGGGTGTCCTACTGACAGCTTAGGCCCGCTCCCTTCTCCCCTTGGGGAGTGGGCCTAAGCCACAGTCTGGCCTCTCTTTGTGGGAGGTGACCAGGCTAATCAGGGAAGCCACAAGTCCCAACACCCCACTGCTGCAGCCACTGCCAGTCACCACAGCCACCAAGGTGTTTTTTGTCAACACGGACTTCAGTCCTTTCACCATGAAAAAAATGACAACTTTTTTAGGCATTTTCAAGATGTGTCTTTCATAGGATATGACATTTCTTTCTTTCTTTTTTTTCTTATCCTCACCTGAGGATATGTTTGCATTGATTTTTAGAGAATGTGGAAGAGAAGGGAAAAACAAAGAGAAACATCAAAGTGAAAAGAACACTTTGATTGGTTACCTCCTGCATATGTCTTGACCTGGGCCCCGGCCAGGGAGAAGCCTGCAACCTAGGTACATGCCCTTGGTCAGAATTGAACCCAGACCCTGCAGTCAGCAGGCTGAGGCATTATGCACTGAGCCAAACCGGCTAGGGCAGGATATGACATTTCTTAGCCCTCCAGCAGTGGACCTTCATTTTTTTTCTCCAGGAGTCTGGTGGAAAAACCCTAGATTGCCTTTTTGGATTCTTATTACCCAAGTTACTAAGAATATTACCAGTGGCATACAGGGAGCTTAGCCAATGAGCGATCAGAAAAGGTGTTTCCTCTGTAGTCACTCCAATCACTGGCTCCACACCTGCCTCTCCAATCCCAGCTCCACCCCTGCCCAGGCCTGTAACCTCTGGCTGAGAATGCAGGCCTGGGCAGGGGACCCTCAAGCCCCTATCACTGGTTTCACAGAGCCCAGGTCTCTGCAATCACTAGCTCTGATCCAGTCCTCTGCCATCACTGGCTCTGCCCTTGCCCCACTGGCAGCCTCTAGCCAAGGTTACAGGCCTGGGCAGGGAACCCCCAGACCCCTGCTTTGCCAGAACCACCGGTGCCCAGACCACTGTGATCACAGGCTCTGCCCCTGCCCAGGCCTGAGGCCTCTGTCCTAGGCCTTATGCCTGGGTAGGGCACCCTTATACTCCTCTGATCACCAGCTCCACCCCTGTCCCCTCCGATCACCAGCTCCACCTTTGCCTATGCCTGAGGCCTCTGGTGAAGGCCTCTGGTCTGGGCAGGGGACTCCCATCCCACTCTGATTGCCTGTTCTACCCCTTGGGGCCCCCACATCCCCTGCCACCTGCCTGGATAACAGGCCTGACTACTTCAGTGGCGGGGCTGAGCCAGACTGGGTGCCGCCATTTTGTGACTATGGGGGTGGCTATCTTGTGGCTATGGGCACTGCCATCTTGTGGCCATGGGGGCGTCCATCTTTGTGATGGAGTGATGCCTAATTTGCATATTACTCTTTTATTAGATAGGATGGATATCAGTAGTAATAGTATAAAAATCATAGTTAGCAGCAGTTAACAGGTTTGAACCTCTTTTGGGAAGATTGTACCCTATAGATATGTAGTCAGTGTGATCAAGAAGATATAGTACCTGTTCTCTAGAGCAGTGATTTTCAGCTGGTGTGCTGCAAGAATTTTTAAAACTTGCAATACCAGACTATTTAGTTAGGGACATTGAACTCTTCCCCTTAGATTGTGAAATAAAAATAAATGACAACAGCCAACACAACAATAGCCATCCAGTGTGAATGAGTCAAAATTAAACTTTGTTTGTCAGATTGGCAAAAAAAAATATAACTTTTGGTGTGCCACAGAATTTTAGTAATTAGTTTATGTGTGCCATGAAATGAAAAAGGTTGATAATTGCTGCTCTATGGTATTTATAATCTGAGAATACCAACAAGAAGTAAACAGATACAATATCAACAGAAAAACTAAGACTTAATAACCAGATTTTAAGACTCATTACCAGGATTCAAGAGAACATATTCCTATTTGTATTTTTAATAATGTATTAAATGCTAAAAGACATAGCATGGTGATTATATCACAAATCACTCACATTCTGTGGTTAGGAAACATCTAGATGTGTTAGAATACTCATTGGTCTCAGAACCCCTATACATTGGACACATGTGATGACTGTGCACTCTGGTGAGTGATCCTGATAACCAACCAGATTTAAACCTGACCTTCTCTTTATAGACATAAAAGATCCAAGAGAATCATTAATCATCAATACATGTCTTTATGAACTTGGGAGATACTCACAGGTAAAGAACCTATGTCTTTGAAGTTCAAACAGATAATTTACATTAGAATCTGATAGCCTGGTTGAAGAGGTTTCTTTTATGCTTGATTGTATATTTGCATGTCCTTGTTTCCAGAAGAAAGGCAGCATGGTATAGCTAACCTTGGGATCATATCCCACTGGTGAGCTATAATCCTGGGCAAGATGATTCCTTTTTTGGCCCCAGTTTAGTTTGAAAAATGTAAATGTAAAATGAAAGGCTTAACTAGGTCATTTCTCAGAGCCCATTGGTTATATTCTATAGTTAATGCTTCATCTCCCCAGATTTATAAACAACGACATATTTATCCATCCGTCCATCCATCCATCCATCCATCCAAGAGGTATTTCCTGTGATCTACTACATACCAGGTACTATTACAGAAACTTGAGATGTATCTCTATAATAAGATGAACAGGCTCCTAATTTTAAATATTATATTATGGTGGGGTAACTAGACAATAAACAAGTAAACAAATAAACCAGATAGTTTCAGATAATGATAAATACTTCATCTCAGGTAATATGCTACAAAATGACTTGGGGTGTGTTTTGGATTGAGTGGTCAATGGTTGCTGGAAAAGTAAGAAGCATATGAAGATCAGAGAGAACATTCCAGGCAAAGAAACAACAATTTCAAAGCCCGAAGGGACCAGCTTCTTGTGTTTGAGGAACAGAAAAAAGAGCAATGTGACAATTGAGAGAAATAGAGTGGGTCATGAGTGTCATGGAAACCAAGGTAAGGAGTTAGATTTTATTCTAAGTGAAATGGGAAGGCCCTACATGTTTTAAAGACATGGCAATGGCACTATCCAATTGTGTGTGTTAGAAAATCATACTAGTTTCCTTGAGGAAAATGGATGGTAAATGGGAAAGAGTGACAGCAGAGAGTTAGGAAGCTCTTGTCGTCCCAGAGAAAGATGCTGCTGGTTTGGATGGACAGTTGTAGTTTAGATGGAGAAGAAGTGAATACATTCTACTGAGCATAAAACAGGAAATTAAACTTTCTTCCTGTAGACAGATTTTAACAGTGGTGAAGACTCAGTCTGTGGTGAACACTGTTTATCTTCATCTGGTTGCCTGCTTCCATAAAACTTTCCTTGGTTGTTGCTAGTGACACTCCCACTTTAAATTAAACCCCAAATATTTCATGCACCCAAGAAGTTATGTGACCTTGAAGACCAGCGGTTCTCAACCTGTGGGTTGAGACCCCTTTGGCGGTCGAATGACCCGTTCACAGGGGTCACCTAAGACCATCCTGCATATTATATATTTACATTATGATTCATAACAGTAGCAACGTTACAGTTATGAAGTAGCAATGAAAATAATTTTATGGTTGGGTCACAACATGAGGAACTATATTTAAAGGGCCAGAAGGTTGAGAACCACTGTTTTAGACAAATAATCTAAACTGCCTAAGCTATCAGTTGTCTGTACATGGAAGAATCAGACTTGGTGTCTGATTTCTAAGTTTACTAGGACTAACTGCATATGATTCTGGGTAGAGGCTGATGTTACAGGAAACGTGTATAAGAATGTGGGGGTGTTTACTGGTGTGAGGGTGTGTGAAACATGGACAAGCAATGCATGTGCGAATGTATAGGTATGTGAGATGGAGATGGTATGTTGGGGAGAACAAGGATAGTGTGGGAGAGAACGTTTTGAAGGATGATTTTCTATTAAGAGTTGGTATCTGGAGAAAATTTAAGCATGGGGGAAAGGAACAAAGGGCAAGATGAAAGAGATTGGTGAAGGGGACACTTGCAATGTTTAATTATTGATGTGGCAGAGGAACTAATCAAGCAGATTTGACACTCAAGCACTGGCTATAAAAATGGTGGTTGAATATTAGCCTTGGCAATAAAAATATCCAGGGAGGGTGAAGAAAAGATTCTAGCTGCTTCTCTTGTTGTATAAAGTAATGTACAGATTTTCCTTAAAGTGTCTGTCTATCCATTAAATATTTCAGTCATGGTTATAGTTATAACCTCCTTTGGATACTGTTTTTCTTTTTTTTTTCTCTTTTTTAAAAATATATTTTATTGATTTTTCACAGAGAGGAAGAGAGAGGGATAGAAAGTTAGAAATACCCATGAGAGAGAAACATCGATCAGCTGCCTTCTGCACACTCCCCACTGGGGATGTGCCCTCAACCAAGGTACATGCCCTTGACTGGAATCGAACCTGGGACCCTTGAGTCCACAGGCAGACACTTTATCCACTGAGCCAAACC
This sequence comes from Murina feae, assembly GCA_004026665.1. Lineage (NCBI taxonomy): Eukaryota > Metazoa > Chordata > Mammalia > Chiroptera > Vespertilionidae > Murina > Murina feae. The sequence goes on from PVJC01019339.1 coordinate 8,196, forward strand.
GGTGAGGGCTGGATACTGTTTTCAAATGTCACCAAAGACTAAGGAGAATTTGTATTTGAGCATATCTGTTCTATGGATGCCAAAATAATTATGAAGCAATCTATTAAATGCCATATCTAGTTTCTTTAGTTGAAATCATTCAAATTACAAACAGATTTGCCAAGTGGTTTTCCAGATGGAGAACTTAAGCATGGAGTATGTAGAAACTTAGGTCAGGTTTTTTATCATTACATCTCTATATATAAAAGCCTAAGCAACCGTCCAACCATTTGACCATCCGACCAGTAGCTATGACGTGCACTGACTACCAAGGGGCAGATGCTCAATGCAGGAGCTGCCAAGATGCGATGACCTGGCAGCTGCAGTTCTCAGGTGATGCACCTGGAACCAGAGAGGAGGGAACCTGATTCCAAGGTGTGTCACCTTCTTGCAATCTAGGACCCCACAGGGGATGTTGGAGAGCTGGTTTCAGCCTGATCCCCGCAGGCCAGGCTGAGGGACCCCACCAGTGCACGAATTCATGCACTGGGCCTCTAGTTTGATAATAAAGAGGTGACTAGGTAATTTTTACACGAATTATGATAAAATAAAAAATTAAGCATGTCCAGTAGAAATGACACTTATGAGGGAATCTCCAGTTACTTCTCTGATGTCAATGGCACAAACCCTTGGCAGTGTCACTCAAGAAAACTTGCGGTAGTCTTCTTAGCCCTACCAAAATACTTTTAATTTTTCCTAACTCCCTGAAACAGCCCACTAAGATGCTGGGACACAGAGGGAATTGTAGGAACATGGTTTCTTCTCTGGAAGACCCAACAGCAAAGAAATAGATTTCTTGATTATTTGAGGTCTCAGATGGTATGTTCTGATCCATGGGGAGACTAAGGGTTAGAAAGAACTTTAAGATGTTTTGGTCTCACTGCCCAACCGTAACTGTAACCATGACCCTAAACCTTTCACAGATGAAGAGACTAAAGTCAAGAGGGGTACTCTAGTCACAGAGGCTTGCTAATGCCAGAGCCTGAATTTGCCTCTGGTTTCCTTGGGAACCACTGAATTGAACTTCTTCCATCTTGTACTGCCAACCATTTTGTGTGGACACAAAAGGGGGAAAAATTGATGACAAAATCATCTTCAGAAATAGAGAGCAATGCATTTATGTTTGTTTGTACACACAGTGGCTGCAGAAACTTTTACTCCAAGATGTCTTTGTGGTTTACTTACTGCCATTGTAAAGTCTTTGGGAAATTTACTTTGATTACTTCTAAAGGAACTGAGAACCAGCCCACTGATTTTATCTTCTACAGCAGACAGAAGAGACATAAGCATCAGAACAATAGTAGCAACATAATTTACTCAGACAAATAAATCCCCAAACACAACTTTCATTTTCATATAATACAGACTTCATCTCTACTCATGCTATTGATTCTTTCCCCTTTGCTTATATTATTTCTTCAATTTTAAAAATGAAATAAGCATTGTTTTTCTATACTTTAAAAATTTAATTCTAGAACAAAACATCTATAAAGAAAAGTGAGCAAACGTAAATGTCCCGTTGATGAGTAACTTATAAAGCTTACTACCTCATTCCTACAATCACTACAGGTCAAGAAATAAAACATTGTCAGCACATAGAAGTCTTCCATGCCTGTGTTTTCCTTCCTGATTTCAACTATTCCAACTCTTCTCCCCTTTTAGCCTGAACTTTGTGATATTCGCTGAGGTTATATGTCCTATCTATTCTTTTAGTCATTCTCACAACATGCATACTTCACTTATCAAAGTTTCAAGTTACATATACCTTTGCTGTCTTTCTAGAAAATATGTTCTAGGTTGATGGGTAGTTTCTTTCACCACATTGAAGATATAAGACATAATTTCATTGTATCATGGCCTTTATGGTGGTTGCAACATCACCTGTCAATCTAATAGGTGCTTCTTTGAAGATAGTCTCTTTTCCCTCTCTCTCTCTCTCTCTCTCTCTCTCTCTCTCTCTCTCTCTCTCTCTCTTAATGCTTTTAGGGTTTTCATTATGGTACATGTAGATGTAAGTATTTTGAAAACACTTGCTAGTGATTTGTTGGGATTCTTGAATCTGTGGATTATGACTGCACTGTGAATAAATTTTCTAACCTATTTTTTTCAGTTTATCAGCTCTCTCGTTAGCTTTAATACTCTTAACCTTTCCATTGAGTTTTTAATCTGTGTGATTTTTGCCAGCGTTAGTTGTTGGTTTGGTGTTTTTTTTCTTCAAATTAGTTGATCTTTTTTTTTGAGTTTTCTGTGCCCTGCAGATATTATAAGTTTGTCTTTTGTTTCCTTAAACATAATAAGCTCAATTGTTTATTTTGTGGGTCTGATAATTGAAATATATAATAGTTTGTGGATTTGTTTTTGTAGTCTGTTGTTTCTGTTATCTTGTTTCCCTTTGTATCTGATTGTTTTTTATGGTGTGTTTGTCATTCTATTTAAATATTATTTGTAGATATAATTTGAGGCCTGAGATGTAAATTTTCTTCTTGGAATAGTTTGCATTTTTACTTTCCAAAGCCTCTGGTTAATAATAATCCAAAATCACCTTTAAAAAAATGTAAGAATTGAAATAGCCCATTGAAGAGATTCAAAGTTGGGTTATAATCTGCATTAGGGCTGGTTTACTTCTAGTTTACCTGTACCCCAAGGATGTAATCTTTTGGGATCCTAGCTTATTGAGGAAAGGGTCTTCTACTAGATCTCTCACTTTCCACACTCTGGGAGTTGAAACATGAAAACAGAAGTTTGAATCTGGGAGAATAGCAAATGCTTTCAGAGTAACAGTAGTTCCTAAGCCCTGCTTATCTCTCTGAGTTCTAGTTCTTCAAATTTAACTAGTATTTTCTTCTCTTTTAATAATAGTTCAAGATATTTTGTTCAGCATTTTAGTTGTTGGGGTATAGGGTGAGTTTGAACAACCTGGACTGCCATAACTGAAAGCTAGAATACCTTGTGTGTATATTCACAAGCAAACCCCAAGTTGAAAATCTATTCCCAAGTAATATGAGAGATATACGTTGAAGCCTACAGATATTAAGAAAAATAAGTAACTGTGGCAAATCTTAAACAAAATTAAGGCAACTGTGATAAATCTTAAATGAAATTAATAAAAAATCAGAATAGAATAGAATCAGAGGCATAGAAAGGGAGTGGACTGACAATTTTCGGGGGATAAGGGTGTTGGGGTGCGTGAAAAGAATGAACAATAATCATACACCTATGGATGAGGACAGTGGCGGGGGGCAAGGACTGAAGGTGGGGTGGGAACTGGGAGGAGGGTAGCAATGGAGGAAAAAAGAGGAACAATTGTAATAATCTGAATAAAGATTAAAAAAACTCAAAAAAAATCTTATGCAAAATTTTAAATAAAATTTGTGCAAGCAGAGTTGTAGAAAATGAATCCTCCTACATAATGCTAGTCATATAAATCGGAGCAGTTATTTCAGCATTAGTAGATACTTTAAGAAATTATGATAGATTAACATTATGGCCTTTTATACCATCATTAAAAAGGATAATTATGATGACTATGTTGAAATGAAATGTTTGCTATAACAAGTATGTATCTGGATGAAAAAAAGCAAAAAAATACAAAATATTTCTGAATAAAGATAGAAATTTTAAAACAAATAGAAAACTTCCATGATAATATTTTACCCAAACAATTTTAGCATAAAACTTTCTTACATTAACACTTTGTAATCGGGCATTTTCCTGCCAAATTGCATGCTTCACTGTGTGGTAGCATTCGAAACACTTTCCTTTGTGCAGGGGTACATTATAAAACTTGCACATGTACCACATTTCACTGCATAGTTTATGAGCGGCACACACATGACAACAACGTAAAACATTTTTATTTTTGTCAGTTCCAACTAGAGGTTCCAATGTATGTTTCCTCATGGCCATTGACAGTCTCCCTGGTGGATCCGATTTTACTCGTTTCCCACAAAAAATGTGTTTAAAAAAAAGAAGAAAAAAAGGAAGTCAATGAGCAGTTTGAATTTATCCTCCTATATAATAAAAGGGTAATATGCAAATTGACCAAAAGAGGGAATGACAGGTCACTATGATGTGCACTGACCACCAGGGGGCAGACGCTCAATACACTCCCATGGGGGGTGCCACTCAGCCACAAGCCAGGCCTACGCTGTCAGTTGGACATCCCCCGAGGGCTCCCAGACTGTGAAAGAGCACAGGGGCTGAGTAATCTAATAACTGAGAATCTGTAGCCAGGCCAAAACCATTTCAATCTCCTCTTTCTGTGATCTCTATTTAGCTCACAAAAACAACCTTGGGTTTCTAGAAGATTAAAATTACTTTTAAAAAATGAAACAGTAAGTAAAAATCTAGGGCCTTACTTTTTTCATCGGACCTTAATTTAATTTTCAATGGATGAGGTTCCGAAAAGACACACATTTCTATCATTTGAAAATGATGCATCTGTTCTTTTACACTCTAGCAAGAGAGTGTAATATCAATGAATGTTTAAATATAATCACTTATTTTTAGTTTAAGCTACTTGTACTTTTAAGAATTTTTTCTTAACTGCATCATTCCCAAAATCTCTTCCCCAAACTTTCCTTGTTTGACTAAGTGCAAATCTTCCCTCAATTTCAATATTAAAAATCATTTCCTCAAAGTGGCAATTTCGTATTTAAAAAAAATATTTTTCGTATTTTAAAAAAATATTTTCAGAGAAGAAGGGAGAGGGAGAGAGAGATAGAAACATCACTGATGAGAGAAAATCATTGATTGGCTGCCTCCTGCATGCCTCCTACTGAGGATCAAGCCCACAACCTGGGCATGTGCTCTGACTGGGAATTGAACAGTGACCTCCTGGTTTATAGGTCGATGCTCAACTACTGAACCATGCCAGCCAGGAAAAGTGGCATTTTCTGATTCTACAATAAAAATTAGAACCAATCTCACCACCTTTATTCAATTAGTACTCCATTCCTTACACAAATTATGGTGGATTACTACATAGTTATTTATTTGCCATCTTTTTCCAGTATGGAAGCTGCCAAAGGGCAGGGACCATATCTGTTTCATTCATACTCTATAAATATATTACCTAATATACTGCATATTATATATTCATATATAGCAAACAAGCTTCTGATTAGGCTTCTTCTAGGGCACAGTTTTAACTATTAAGTTCTTTTTTTGTTGTGAAGTTTTCTCATTTTTATGCAACAGAGGTGACTTTATGAAGAGCTTACTTTTGTATTCAAATATAATTATTAGGGCAACCTATTCCTAAAATGTTGCTTTTGCTTTTTTTCTTCTTTTTATCCAGAAGAAATCGATTATTTTGCCAAGTCTAAAATATTTACATTTCACAATGGAGGTGTACAAATGTTATGCAAGTGCTCTGAGAACGTCCAGCAATTTAGAATGGAGTTGCTGAAAGGGACACAAATAATCTGTGATTTCAGTAAGACAAAGGGAAGTGGAAACACCGTATCCAATCAGAGTCTGAAATTCTGTCAATCATCCAATAACAGTGTCTCTTATTTTCTGAATAACTTGGACAGTTCTCATGACAGCTATTACTCCTGCAAACTATCAATTTTTGATCCTCCTCCTTTTCAAGTGAAGTTGAAGAGTGAATATTTGCATATTTACGGTAAGACATTGTTTTCATCTTCTGGATGTAAGTGTATATATGCATTTTGACAACTTTTCTTGCTAATGAAAACAAATAAGTATATTTTATGTTAGAGTTCATTTAGGTGCAATTGATGACAATTACTTATGATGAAAATATGTAAGATGATTTATTAATAAAAACAGATATTAATCAGTAATATGCAATTTGGTAGTGTAGATTGCTGAGTTAGAAATAGGTCATATTGTCTCTAAAACAAATATGCCATTGCCTGGCTGGCATGGCTCAGTGGTTCAACCTGTGAACAAGGGGGTCGAAGTTGGATTCCTGGTCAGGGCACCTGCAGACTCAATTCCCAGTGTGGAGTGTGCAGGAGGCAGCCAATCAATGACTCTTTGTCATCATTGATGTTTCTACCTCTCCCTCTCCCGTCCTCTCTGAAATCAATAAAAATATAAAAAATAGCCCTCACTCAATGGATAGAGTGTCGGCCTGTGGACTGAAGGGTCCCAGGTTTGGTTCTGGCCAGGGGCATGTACCTTGGTTGTGGGCACATCCCCAGTAGGGGGTGTACAGGAGGCAGTTGATCGATGTTTCTCTCTCATCAATGTTTCAAACTCTCTATCCTTCTCCCTCCTCTATGTAAAAAATCAATAAAATATATTTAAAAAATATAAAAAATAACTAAAACACATATGCCATCAAAAATCTGGAAAAATGAAGACAAATACCCAAACCCATGGTTTAGTAACTATTACTTCTGTTCACATAAGGCTTAAGGTTGTGGTTTTTGCTGAATTTGCAGAACGCAGTGAGATGACTGAAAAGAACAGTTTTATGGCATTACTTCTACTTATTCTTTTGTAATAGCATAGACAGAAAAGTCCTTTTTGTTAGTCACATTTGTGAACACATTTGTGTGTACAGTCTTTTAGGTTTTAGTTTTTGGGTCCTTGCTATAATAGTAAAATGATGTTGTTTACTGTTTACTGGTTTCACGGTTGCAGTGAAGACAGGTTCATTTGATTAAATGGTCCTTTTACATTTGTTAAAAAAAAACACACACACCTTGGGGTTCAGCAGTGAAAGAGGGGATTTGATTTTTAGAGTTTGTTCTTAACATCTCTTTTTTTCTAACCCAGAATCACAGCTTTGTTGCCAGCTGAAGTTCTGGTTACCCATAGGATGTGCAGCTTTTGTTGTCGTCTACATTTTTGGATGCACATTTTTATGTTGGTTTAAAAATAAGGTGAGCAATGTCTATCTTTTCTTGCATCAACTTTACTGAGGAATATCTGTGGCCATTTACTCATCAAAGTTCATATGACTCTTACCAGAGAAAATGGATCAACAGGTAGACTTTCTCTCTCTCAAGCTACTAACTAAACTACTAACTTGGAACAGAAGCTTATTTTATAGCCGCTTCATTTCAAAACTTATTCGATGGCTTACAAAGAGATATGTTGTTATTAGTAAACAAGAATGAGACAATTGAGGCCCATAAGAGAGAAAAAGTCAGGAGGAAGGTAAAAACATAAAAATAGAAGCTTCTTGCTTTTAAAAATTATTTAACGTGGGCTGCACACTTTATTCTAAGCTACCTAAGAGTCGGGACAGAGATGAAACTGTTCTGTTTCACTCAATTGGTTAATCAAGAAATAATCAGCGAGAAAATCTTATAAGGTACCAGTAGTAGCTGAGAAGTAAATGGCCAGCTTGTTTCCATGGTAAATGATTAGGACTCCTCATTTTTAAAGAAAAACCACTGAAAAGCTATGCAGAATGATAAAACAACAACAACGACAACAACCAAAAATCTGTGCTGAAAATATCCTTTTTAGCCTTTTGCAATACATGTCCTCAAAGAGCTTATACCTCCCTGCATGCGATGCAAGTCTGCTAATGCCCAAGTGTATCCACGGCGTGATCATTGACCAGACGGTGAGTATATTAGTGCCAAATGGAATATGAAAAAAGAGATAAAAAGGAAGAGAATGAGATAGAGCCCATGATCTCATTCTACAGAGGAAAGAACAATAAAGGCCCAAATGAGGAAGTCAGCTCTTTGTATTTAAGCCCTTTTCACGTTGTTCTCCAACTTAGCCGAAAGCCAGGACCCTAAGTCCCATCATAACATTTCTCACATTCCCCTCTGACAAAGAATAGAAAACAGTAAACAAATAAATCCAAACAAACAAACACATAACAGTAATGGGGATGGAGGAGAGCAGATGAGCAACCTGTTTTCTGACCTTCTCTTTCAGAAGCATCGATCCAGTGTGCACGATGCGAACAGCGAGTACATGTTCATGGCAGCGGTGAACACAGCCAAGAAGCCTGGGCTCACAGGTACAGTAACGTTTAGGGCTTAGGAAAGGAAAGAGCTGTCTTCATAGTAAGCCTGGAATTTTCATTTATAATTTTTTTAAAAATATATTTTTATTGATTTCAGAGAGGAGGTGAGAGGGAGAAAGAGATAGAAATATCAATGATGAGAGAGAATCACTGATCAGCTGCCTCCTGCACACCCTCTGTTGAGCATGTACCCTGACTGGGAATTGACCCCTGACCTCCTGGTTCATAGGTCGATGCACAACCCCTGAGCCACAATGGGCTTAATTTATGAATTTAAAGAGAGGAATAATGCCTCTAACTCTGACTTTTCATATTTTCTGTAAAAAACTGAATTTTTATTTTACCTGATTTTATGTTTTTCTCCAGTGTATTGAAAACAAACAAGGTTACAAACTACTATTACAATTAAACAAATAAGTTCATAAGTCACTATTGTATCAAAGAAATTTTCCAACTGATATTTTAAAAATTGAGATGATTCAAAGTCTCCCTTGTTAAAAAAGTTAATTAAGTTATACAATGAGATTTACCGAATATCAATTAAGTGGAAAAATCTAAGTGAGGCACTGTGGGAGATATATAGATACAAGGAGATTTTAGACTGAGATTTGGAAGAGAGGTCTGAGTTGGTGTTACCAAGGGGAAGAAGGAAGAATTGGTGAAGATATTGTTAAAATGTGCAAGTTTAAAGAATTGAATATATCACAGAAGGCCAGTTAGGTGGGAATTTGACCTTTTCCCTTCAGATTAAGCGTTGTCAACTTGAGTGTCATTAAGTTGAGGAGCATTCAGAAAAGTTGAAGCACCTATTGTAGAAAAGGTGTAAATTTTATGCTTCAGAGGTTGCAATGATATTAAGTATGTGATGTGACAGAAGCCATTGCGTTTTTGCCACAACTCAGTGGTGAAGAACATATTAAAGAAATGCACAAAACATCTGCCATAGAATTAAAACATAGGGAAGGAGCCAAATGCTCTTGCAGTCCATCTCACTTTTCAGATGCAAGAAATTATTGATGTCCAGGATGTTTGGTGACATCTTTGTTCCCCAGAGATTGATACCATAGCTTTGCCACTAGCAAAGAGTTTGTGTTTCATATAACTTTGCTATTTTTAAAAAATATCATTTCTCTTAATCTCTGTGCTCTTAATAATGTGTCTGCTTTGGTATGGAAACCCATAAAACAGACCCTGAGACAGAGTCTTGGGGGTAAGTAATTTAGGTGGAAGGTGACCCCAAGAATAAGGGGTGAAGGAACAGGGAGAGTGAGACAGGTAAGGAGGAAATGCAAATGAAGGTTGCATTACCAATATCTCAGCTAGAGGCCACAGGCTCTCTAAGGAGTGCGCAGATATCTCCCATAAGTGGAGCATTATCCACTGGTTCCCACCCCCACTGGTTTAGGGTTGCCTACAGAGCACCTTAATCTCCCACATCCCTACACTGTGCCCTGTGTTTGGAATGAGCTGGCTCAGAAGTCTCCAGAGAAAGCCTTGAGGCAGAAAAGCAGAGAAATACACCATGAACTATTGTGCTAGAACCATCAACACGCACGGAGGTGTCCACCTCTTGAGGCTGACATCAGAGGTGGGTGGTTTCATGTTCCACCTACCAAACCTAGTATATCTCTTCCAATTGGATTTAAACAAATGACTACTCAAATGGCCAGAGAGTAAGTGTCTTGAGGGGAAGCAGGACCTTCCTTCTCTATATTCTGAAAGCATTACACATACTCAATTCCAAGCAGAGCCTGACCCAGCACCTTTGTCAAATATTTATTGAACATTTATTATGTGAATAGCACTGTACTGAGTAATATGTGCTGGGCAGAGGAAGGGAAGACCCAAGACAGTCCTTGTTTTCAGTTTGTAATGTCATTGGGAGAGGTGATATGTTTACTCGGAGGGTGGAGTTACGTGTTAGTGTCAAAAATACGTAATTGTGAAGTGTACCTTTCAAATAAAATCTGTTATGTAAGGAGTTGAGAGCGGGCTGAGTAAAACTACGGAAAATGTGGAACTGGTGCTGGGTCTTGACTGATAAGTTTGGATGGGGTGTGTCTGTGGATGTGTGCGTGCATGTGTGCATGTGCACATGTTCACAAGAGGCAGAAAAGGTCAGGGGGGAACTTGAGGAAGGAATTGGCGCATGGAGAGCTTTAAAGGAATTTATTTTTGTTACAGATGTTGCTCATAACTTGGGATTCTCTAGCACCCAGGCATGACCCTGGTGGCCATCTCTCCCCTGCTTGAAGTGCAAGATTTCCTCATTTCCTGGACCCTGGAGAGTCTGACTTGCTTTGACCACATACATCTTCTACTGATGTTTTGTTCAATCTGGACCAGTAACTATATCAGTCAACAAGGATATTAACAGGTTGCCTCAGAGCTGTTGAGTTCTATGGAAACAAACACCCTCTTGCAACTTTATAGGAAGACCGGGCCATGTGTACCAACAAACAGACCTGGCTGGGATGGAATCACTTTCACATCTGCTTCCAGCCAGCAAAACACACACTCATCTACAAACATTGTTAAAATACGGCAAGGGCACTGAATCTACAAAGCAAAAGGGCAGCTGAGGGCCAGCATCTGTCCGCAGTTCACTAACAGACTACCTCTTCTTGTAGGATGAGCTTCCCTTTTTAAATCAGACAGTAGAGGAGTTGCTTCAAATTTGTAGCTATTTTATTTCTGAGGTGTCAACGTGTGACTATAATGTACTGATGCATTAGGGCACAGTACTCTTCTCCAACTTCTGAACCCCAGTCTGCCACTCCACCAAGAGTTTAGATACCTTCTGCTCTCAATTGTCCTTTTAAAAATACTTCTACGTGACTATTGGACAGATGTTCTGTGGAGGGAGCTATGTCTGTACTTTTTCCATTACTGCTCAATAATATGTATAATATATATGAGTATACTAGTCTGATGAATATGGCTTACCTATATTCTTCCTACAAGAATTTTTTGCTCCAAAAAGACATATTTTCTTCCCTAGATTCAGTTAAAATGGTGTATTTTCTTGACTTGGTATTAGTGGTAGGAAACATTGGCCAAGATGGAAAGTGACTTCATTTTTATGATCCTGTTTTCTACCATTACCTATGTTTTCAAGGTGCTATTAGTTACAAGCTAGGCTATTTTTGTAATCAAGGTCCTGGGACAATGATCTATTCAGCATCAAAGCTGCAGTCTCCGGAGGTCACTGCCAAACTCCGGCCCCGCTGCCACTGGGCTCCACCAGCTGAAATGAGCCCCATTAGCCGGGAGCAGCCATCCAGACCTGGATGCAATTCCATAGGCTGAGAGACTCCTCTGAGTGAGGGCCAACCTGGGACCACAGTGGGCGAGCCTGCCTTTGTCCCTCCAGGATTTGTGAAGAAGCATCAGCATGATGGCCTCGCCTAGAAACCATGCCACTTGGGAGCTGGCCTGGCCCTTCAGAATAGATTTGGTTGGAAGATTCTTAGATATGTGTGACGTGGTTATTCTTAGCCTGGATATTTCCTCTACTTCCCGGTGTGCATGCCAAAGACTTCTGAAACAACCAAGTGCATGTTCAGCAATAGTTTTAACTGTAGGTGAAAATGGGGTTATGGTAGTTTTAAAATGTGTAGTTGCCTGCTTATAGTTTACTTTTTTAAAAAAGTCATTAGGCATGCTTATATTATTTTAAGCATGTGTAATGCTGGATGTGTACAGTACAATACTGAATTTGTAATTTGAATCAAGTATGGTGTTCTTTGTTTTCAGCTGACTTGAACAACCTGGCTAGCTTTGCAGAGGTGTTTCCTAAGGTATTGGTAGCTTTCTGTGGGGGGAATCGGGGGCAGGGGGGAGACCCTTCACGTGGCGTGGTTGCCCAAACCATGCCCTGAAGCACCCCCATCCTCAGCATGGCACATTTCAAAGTGAATTGCTGAAGGATACAATTTCTGTGAAATAAAAGCTGGTTTCAAGAGGAGCTGCTTATGAAATGGATTTTAGCAGTAGTAGGAAACTAAATAATAAACATTTGATATTCAGCACCTGAAAATACCTCTCAGTGTTTTCTTGGGGGAGGGAAATGATTACCTTAGCACATTTCCCCTTATTCTTCTTCTTCCTTTTTTTGGTGTTATTTATGTATTTATTTATTTTTTGATTCTTTATTGTTTAAAGTATTACATAAATCTCCTATTCACCCAATTGAGCTCTCCCCAGCCACACCCATCCCCCAGCACATGCCCTCACCCCCTGGTGTCTGTGTCCATTGGTTATGCTTATATGCATGCATACAAGTCCTTTGGTTGATCTCTTACATCTCCCCACCACCCCACAACACACACACAAACGCCCTCCCGTGCCTTTCCTCTGAAGTTTGACAGTCTGTTCGATGCTTCTCTGTCTCTGGATCTATGTGTGTTCATCAGTTTATGTTGTTCATTATATTCCATAAATGAGTGAGAAGCATGTGATATTTATTTTTCTCCGACTGGCTTATTTAACTGGCTTAGCATAATGCTTTCCAGTTCCATCCATGCTGTTACAAATGGTAGGAATTCCTTCCTTTTTATAGCAGCATAGTATTCCATTGTGTAGAAGTACCACTGTCTTTTAATCCACTCATCTGCTGATGGGCACTTAGGCTGTTTCCAAATCTTAGCTATGGTGAATTGTGCTGCTATGAACATAGGGGTGTATATATCCTTTCTGACTGGTATTTCTGATTTCTTGGGATATATTCCTAGAAGTGGGATCACTGGGTCAAGTGCAGTTCCATTTTTAAATTTTTGAAGAAACTCTGTACTGTTCTTCACAGTAGTTGCATCAGTCTGCATTCTTACTAGCAGTGCACAAGGGTTCATTCTTCTCCACATCCTTGCCAGCACTTGTTGTTTGTTGATTTATTGCTGATACCTAATCTGACAGGTGTGAGATGGTACCTCATAGTAGTTTTACTTGCATCTCTTGGATGATTAGTAACTTTGAGCATGTTTTCATATGTCTCTTGGCCTTCTGTATGTCCACTTTTGAAAAAGTGTCTGTTTAAGTCCTTTCCCCTTCTTGAAGATAGTTCTATTGCTTAGAATAGACACTCTTTTCATTTTCTTTCCTTTTTTCTTCCTTCTTTCCTTTATATATATATATTTTTTAAATGTAAATTCTTTATTGTTGAAAGTATTACATATATCTCCTTTTTTATCCCATTATCTTCTCCCTGGCTGCTCCGCCCACCCCCAGCACATGCCCTCACCCCCGTACTGTCTGTGTCTATTGGTTATGCTTATATGCATGCATACAAGTCCTTTGGTTAATCTCCTACCTTCCCGCCTCCTCTGAGGTTTGATGGTCTGTTATATGTTACAACATCTCTGGATCTATTTTTCTTCATCAGTTTTTCTTGTTCATTATATTCCACAAAAGAGTGAGATCACGTGTCCCTTATTCTTCTCTGACTGGCTTATTAAATCTTTTTGAAACAACCACAGACTTATAAAAAAGTTGGAAGTACAGCCAAACGACTGTTCTTCTTCTGAGGAAGTTTGTGACCTGATGCCCTATCACCTGTGAATAACAGTATCTATTTCCTATAAGCAAGCACACTTCCTTCCATAACCACAATCCATCAACATCGGAAAGTTCACATTGATACATTGCTACCACCTGATCCTCAAACTGCGTTCAAGCTTTACCAGATGCTCCCATAATATATTTCATAGCAAAAGGTTCCATTTATAGACTGAATCTCCCCCTACATTTACTTTTCACATCAATTTCGTGTCCTTCACTGTGGACAATTCCTCTTTCTATACTTCCATGGCCTTGGCTCATTTGAAGATTACAAACCATTATTTTGTAGAATGTTCTTTGATTTGAGTCACTCTGATGTTTCTTCATAATTAATAAAAACTGGTGATTGATCTTTGGCAAAAATAACAAAGAAGTGATACTACGTTCTTTTAATGTTGATTTTGATCACTTAACTGAGGTGCTGTTTGTAGAGTTCTCCGCTGTAAAGTACTCTTTCCTTTTTATGCAGAGGTACTTTGAAATTTTGTAACTCTTCTGTTTTGTTTTTCAGCAAAATTTCCTGACTTGGCCAATGGGTAGATATGTATTATTATCATTATTTTATTTTTATGCATAAATTGCCCCATCTGTGGGAGACTGTTCAAACTAGTTCTCGAGTTCTTCTAACAAGCCCCCACCATTCTTTCAGCACTTCCTTACTTTCTGGCAGAACTAGGCATTCCAGACTCAGCACATGTTTTCCCTGTCCCAGAGCTGGAATCCATAGCTTCTCCAAGGAGCCCTGGTATTTTGGAGTAAGCAACGATTTTTAGCAGCCAAGATCTAGGAATTAGTTATGCTTATTACTATTGGGATTTCCCTGCTCCTAGGCTTCTCAGTGAATAGAACAGGGATCCACACACACACACACACACACACTCACAAATATAGATGTAAATGTGTGTGCGTATATATCTTTATGAATATGATTACATATATATTATACACATATTTACATATAGATGTGTGTATATGTACACATACATACAAATATATGTATAAACACAATATATGTAAATATAGAGGCAAATATGTGTATATGTGCATATGTATGTGTCCGTGTACATACACATTTACATCTATATTTATATCTACAACTATCAATATATGTTGAAATCTTTATGTTCATATTCATGCCTTTAACTCCAATACAACCCTATAGGGTTCACCCTACATTTATTCCTTTCTATTATTTGTCCCTCTTCTGACAGTGAGAAACCTGCCTCTCATCTTTTTTCCCCCCAAACCTCATTCAAGGATATGTTTTCATTGATTTTAGAAAGAGGGGAAGTGAGAGAGAAAGCGAGAGAAACATCAATGTGAGAGAGAGACATTGACTGGTTGCCTCTTGTAGGCACCCTGACCGGAGATCGAACCTGTACCTTTTTTGGTGCATGGGACGATGCTCCAACCAACTGAGCCACTTGGTCAGAGCTCACTATCCTTAAAATGTTTTCTTATCTGCTCAATCCCCCAGTATTAAATCAATCTCCCATTTTGGTAGTATCCCTCCCCTATGTGGTAGCTTCCTCTCTCAGCACTGGTTCTGACTCCTCCATCCAGTGCACACACTCCTGGAAGTGGCTTGGGCTCTGCCTCTCCAGGCTTGGTGCTCCCACCCCATGGATGCCCCCTCACCCTGTTTGGGCTCTAACACCATAGGCTGGGTGGTCTTTGCATCCCTAGCTCAGGGCCCAGTGGCTCCTTTGGCCCGGGGTGGCTAACCTTATGGCCTATGTTAAATTCCAATAGCCTGTAGTGATTATCGGTTTGATACTCTTTATTGGCAGCCATTCCTTCCATGTGTCTCTTTCTTACTTCCCTATCAATGTTTCTTTCAATTCCCACATAAACTGCTTACTTCCCTCTTGGTGTTTCTCTAATCTCCCACATAACCCACTTGTCTCAGCCTCTGTTCGGGGGAAACTCCAACTCAGACGCCTTTTGCCCCTCCAGACCTAGAGGAAACAGTGGTTTGCTGCCCATGCTTCATCTTCTCTTGTTTGTTCTTTGATTTCATCCGTATCTTTGGAAACCATCCCTCCATTACCCTCTTAACCTTTAGGTTATTACTTATTTCTGTAGAGGCTCTGACTAAATCACACCCAGACACTCTGTTCCTCTGCTCCATTCCCCTTCTGAGACCCAGAGTCCTCCTAGGATCTGACCTCCTTCTTTAGGGGCATCGGCTTGAATTCAAATGAGTGGAAATCCCCACCTTCTTATAGATTTTTTTGTTGTTGTTAAATTCACATTCTTCACATGAGTTATATGGAAAGAAATGACTTTCAATCAGAAATAAATTTTAACAAAAAACATAACTTTTCCCAGTCTTTGGGAACATGCTAAAATGGGGATAGGTTTAAATTTGCAAAGCACAGCAAAGCTTCATTAACACACAATATTGAAGGAGTTGTCATATTTGTCATGATTCACACCCATCACAAACATGGGGGCATCCGCAGAAAGGGCCGAGATGTTGAGCCTCTTGGCTCTGCCTCTCAAGTGAGTCCCAGCCTTCTCCATGGTAGTGAAGACACCGGAGGACTCCATAACACACTCAGCACCAGCATCACCCCATTCGATGTTGGCGGGATCTCACTCCTGGAAGTTGGAGATGGACTTTCCATTGACGACAAGCTTCCTGTTCCCAGCCTTGACTGCACTTTTGAACTTTCCATGAGTAGAAATCATACTGGAACATGTAGACCATGTAGTTGAGGTCAATGAAGGGGTCATTGATGGCAACAAAATCCACTTTACCAGTTAAAAGCAGCCCTGGTGACCAGGCACCCAATGCGGCCAAATCCATTCACTCCGACCTTCACCATCGGGTCTCAAGGTTGTTGTTGATGGCACCACACAGGAAGAGAGGCTGTCTGATGAGCAGGAGGAGCAGATAACCAAGTTAAGAAATTTTATTAAAATTTTTTTTTACATGCCATTGTATTGGCTGGGCTGCAAAGGTATTCATTGTGAGCTGCATGTGGCCTGGGGCTGCGAGTTTGACATGCTTGTCCTAAAGCCCTAGTCTAAGCAGCCTGCACATCTCTTCTATCTCCTCCCGATATTTTCCCATTCCAAGAACCCAATGAAATAGCTTTTTCTTTTTCCTAATTCATATCATCCCTGTATTCATTTTCTATAGCTGCTGTAACGCATGACTAGGAATTTGGTGGTTTAAAACAACATAACTTGAGTCTTACAGTCCTGGAGGTCACCAGTCTGAAATCAGTTTCTCTGGGCTAAAGCCGAGGTATTGGTGGGTCTGGGCCTTCTGGAGGCTCCAGCAGAGAACCCATTTTCTTGATTTTCAAAGCTTCTGCTGACTGCCATCATTCTTTGGCTTGTCATCACTCCAATCTCTGTAGTCATCCTGCTCTCTCCACTTGTGTCTTTGAATCTGCCCTCTGCTTTGTTTTATAAGGGCACTTATAAGGGCATTTAGGGCTCATATTGATAATCCAGGATGATCCTTCATAACTTCTAAAATCCTTAATCATACCTGCAGGCATCTGTAGAGTCCTTTTAGCATATGAGGTAATTCACAGGTTCCAGGGTTTAGGACTTGGATCCCTTTCATGGACCATTATTTAGCCTATCACAGCCCCCTAACCACCATGGTTTGGGGTTTTGGCATTCCCTATTAATCTTTCCTTCTACTCCCAACCTAGGATCTTATACTTAGGATTCCCCACCCTCTGCTCTAATTGTTCCTTTCTGAAAGTCCACACCTTAGATTCTTTCTCTGGCCAATGAGAAATGCTCTAAGTCAGGCTTGGGTTTAGACGTCAGCCTACTCAATGGCTGACCCTCATTACTCTTAGCGGAGTAAATGCTAAGGTAGTGAGAGAACAGGTCAGTATGAACTTCAGTTCTGTGCATAATGATCACCTCAACTTTGTCAATTCTAGTTTCCTTTATGTGATGTTTATGGAAAGGAGATGTAGACCCCATTGGTTCCTTCATTATTGGTCTATTATAATAAACACATTCCTGAAGAACAGTCTATACTTGGAAGTCAGTACATTTTGAACCCCTGTTAAGAAAAGACTCAATTGCCTCACTAAGCCACAAGCCCATCCTGTTTTTAGTGCAACTGGGTCTCAGTCACTGTGAAATAAAATTGTTTTCTTGCTTTACCTGGCAGAACCTGCCAGAATCCTAAAGGAAGCTGACACTAGTGTTTAATGGCTGTTCACTTTATTAATGTGGAAAGTGAACTAGACTTAATTAAATTGTTTTGGGTCAGAGTCTTCTCTTTAATGGAAATCAGGGTGTGGATCTTTTATTTCCCTCAATCCCATGATATGCATTAAATGCTGTGGAGTCTGAATTTATTTCCTAGCAACAGTAAAGAAAAATGGCTATTTCTGGGAAGCATTCCTCTTTTAACATAAAGAAACCTAAGTGAATTAACATAAAAAAAATATGGGAATCGACTGCTTCTAGTTGAAACTTACTAGATCCAGCCTACCATTTCTCCAACAGAGCTTTGAGAGTAAATTCTATTGGTGTGATGAGCAAAGGAGTGATTTAAAATGATCAAAATGTCTACATACCCTTCTCTTCACTGATTAAATCCTCACTCATTCACCATAAAGGAATATTTTTGTTGAATTTTGTATTTCAGAAAAATGTTGCAGAAATTCAACTGTCCAGATTTTCAAATGTCTAGAATAATCCATTTCAAGTGAAGGCAAGGTCTAAGGTATCAAATATTATCACCAAGAAAGGTGTTTATAAAGCTCAGCAGAACAGCCACAGAATCTCCACAGGCTCTCCTCCAACCACAGAGTCTCCAAAGATCCACAGGCTAACTTTATAGACGGTCCTAAGAAGTAAAATGACTTCCTGTGATTATAATCCTAGTGAATATCAGAAGCAGACCAAAAATGTGTCAGAAATGCCACTTATTTTTGACACCATTTATTTTCTCATTTCCCACTTGCTTTATTTTACTCAATCCAACTTCAAAAACCCTATGTCCTCCCCATAAACATTCATTCTCCCCCCGTTATCATCCATCTTCCTCTTATACAAAGAGGATTGAAGAGGATAAAGAAGGCTGGGCAGCAAGTGAAGAACCTTCTATGGAAGGAGGTTTGTCAATTCATTTCCTTTTCATTCTTTTCCCTCTTCATCAAGACTCATTCCCACCTCAAAATCCCCTGCTTGTCCTCCAGTGTTCTCCCAACACTCCACTCTGCCCCTGACCCCTGAGACAATGATACAACCCACTTCGTCATCCAAGTTTTAACCACACATGAGAAGCTATGGCTAAAACTGTTTTTGGATGAAAGGGTCAGTGGAAATGAAGGTTAGATATCCTATTTCTGGGACTCAGACCATATCCTTTTACTTCCCACTAAATTTTCTGTTTATTTGCAGCTCTACTAATTATCATTAAGGTAATTACCTCCTCATTACTTCAGCAAGAAAATAACTTGACAGCAATAACCTTTGCCTTTAAGGTTTCTTCTGGTAAGCATTTTATGTAAGAGACATAGTTACTGTCTGTCACTAAAGTTTCAGAACCTTAGACCAAACTTATCAGAATCTGTATCTTACTGTGGTATCGCAACTCCAGCTGGTGTCATCTACTTACCTAACTACAGTCAGAATATGGTCCAGTTTTAGGTTCTGGGTCTGCCACTGGTTTGGATATATGAAACAAATAAAATAAACACCTTGAAAAATCTGTTTTAGCATCACTATTTATCAGGACAACAGAAATTAAAACCACAACAATATGGCACTACCCACTCACTGGTATGGCCAAAAGCATGGCGGATAGGGAGCAACTGCAACTCTCATTCAATGCAAAATGGTAACACCACTTTAGAAAACAGTTTGGCAATTTATTGTAAATTTAGCATACCCTTCCCATATGATCTAGCAATTCCACTAGTGGGAAAAATCCCTAAATAAATGAAAAACCTGTAAGCAAAAGTCCATAGCAGCATTATCCATAATAATAAAAGCATAATATGCTAATTAGACCAGACGTCCTTCCGGATGACCTTCTGGACAAAGCCGCAGCAGTGGGGTAAGGCAGTTGCTGTGGTGGCAGGGGCCAAATTCTTTGCATGAATTTTGTGCATTGGGCCTCTAGTTCATAATAACTAAAAAATGAGAACATCCAAAATCTCCCTTAACTGCTGATATTCAAGTCCAAAAATCATAGTACTCCTGTATGTGATAAGTAAGAAAATGATCCATTTAAGTGTTAGCTTTAATATATAGAATCTCAAATGAGCCTTTAGGGAAAAATTTATAGGGCAGAAGAGAAAAATGAACCCCCAGAGACAAGTCCTATGATTGAATAAAAAAAGAAAAAGAAGAAGAAGCAGAATGAAATTTTACTAAAAGCCTTGGATATCCAAAATCTGAGGGAAGACAATATGCTTTGAGGATACGGGGTAAAAAAAAAATCAACTTTTACAAGATCCTTAGGAGGAAAATATTGTGAAACATGGTAGGAGCTTTAGTTTAAAGATCTACTGAGAGTGAGACTCTAGCAGAAAAAAAAAAGTAGCAAGTAAGGTAATATCATTTCTAGAAAACAGGTTTTATAAGCCCAAGCAATTCTGTTTCAAGAAATAGGAGTAGCAGCCCTTACGTCATAGGACTGAAGATGTTTGCTCTGAAGTTGATGTGATAATTATGGTCTAAATAGATATTACACTAGGTATGGCACCTGGGCACCAGAAATATAGGACTTGAGGGGGAAATGCAAATATCTTGTGACTGATGCTGTAACCGCTGTAAATTTCAACACTCTCTAAGAAGGCTTTGACATCTTCTACCCTCTCTGTGATGGAAAAGGTAGTATGTGCTTGGATTTCCCCTCAGATATGACATTAACCTCTTAGGAGAAATTAATCTCTCTTGAGACATTTCTCCCAATTGGGTTTAATTTTATACTCATGAACTTGAGGTAACTGACATAAGCTGACTGACATCTTGGCAAGACTAACATTGAGATCTTTTTCTCTCTGATTATTCTTCTTTCCTCAGTGCCATGATTTACTGCTATGGTTCTTTGGCCATATTAATGTGGGTCTAGATTAAGTATTATGTTCAAGAAATAGTTTCATCTGAGAAACTTTCTAGGGGCTGGGTTTTGTTTTGCTTTCAATTTTATGACCATATACTGCCTGTCATGATAATCCAGGTGTGTTTTTGGATTCTTGAAATGTTGGGGAACACAAGAAATTACACTTATTTCAGTGATAAAAATCCCAGTCAGCAGTGGTTGAAAGAACCCAGATTCTACCAGATGTTTGAGACTAAGTCCTGTAGCTGAGCCTAAGTGGAATAAGAACTTGGGGAGGAAAAATTTAAGAGTCTTAATTCTTTTGCACATTAAATTGTTAGAATTTGAACTTTCAAGAGAATGTAATCTCGGACTCCACAATTTCTTCTGGGAACGTCACAATGGGAGGGAGTTTATATGCAAATTTTGGGCATACTTATGTTGTTGGAAATTTGTTGTGGAATATATTAATGTTGCCAGTGAATTGTAAAGCCTAACCTCTGGAGAGCTGTTTTGGGCAGTGTAGTTGGGTATAATTTGGGTTGGGAAATAGAAAAGGGAGAAAAATCTCAGCCATGGATGAAGTGTAGCTTTGGAATTAATCTAATGAATGTACTGTCTGGGAGCACTTTTAGGCTTCCACAGGAGGATACCAATGGAGCAGTAGGTGGTACTTAGGGATGGCCTTCTAGAGAATTTATAGTTGAGACTTTATAGACCAGATGTCATTATTCTTCCCAAGTTTTAGAGAGTCTGATAGCTTCAGGGAAAGAGGAAAAGTTTGAAAAAATATATTTTGGCTAATATAATAGGGAATAGATTCTAGAAACCATGTTTTCTATCTTGATTTAAGCTTTTTTAGAAAATATATTTGTATTGATTTCAGAGAGGAAGGGAGAGAGAGATGAGAGAGAATCATTGATTGGCTGCCTCCTGCTTGCTCCCTACTGGGGAATCGAGCCCACAACCCAGACATGTGCCCTTGACCGGAATTGAACCTGGGATTCTTTGGTCTGTAGTCTGATGCTCTATCCACTGAGCAAACTGGATATGGCAGACTTAAGCTTTTTCAAGAAAGATAGATATCGGGGTGGCAGGGGTTCCACAAACAGGCTCAGCTGAAAAGGTATAGGACAGTCAGATGTGGCATCTGCTATCTTTACCTTTTAATTCAGGTTCCCAGAAGTCCTATTGCTCTGACAGGGCAGCTTGGGCTGTGGTGGAAGATGAGTCCCTGATGTCTGCTTGACTCTGGGGTCATGTGTTTACTTGGGTTGAGATGACTTTCTTTGATACTAGCACATTCATATATTCTTTCCTCTATTCTCCTAGGCTTCTCATCCTACCTCCTTCCTCCTCTGCTGCTCATAGGGTCAGCAAGGGAAGCGTATAGCCACAGCGAGCTTTCCTCACTCTTTGTGGAAAATAGATTACTAGGGATTTGGGAACACAAAACAAATACAATAGCTTTTCTTTCATATAATCCTAGAGGTATCTAAGAGCAATATGTAAGACTAGGGGCCCGGTGCACAAAAATTTGTGCACTCGGG
>PVJC01019340.1:0-30390 GCA_004026665.1 Murina feae
AGTAGGCAAGCTTGGGAGGCAGGCCACACCCAGCCCTGGCCACAGCTCAAAAAAGAGAACAACATGCTGGGGAGGGCAAGAGTCTGAGAGATCAACATAGAGGGGGTGCCTGCTCCAAGCCTCCACGGTGTGCCTGGGGGCAGGTCCCCAGCAGGTAGACACACACAGGAGGACTGCTCCGAGCCTCAGATGCGGCTGGAGGCAGGTCCCCAGTGGTGACACACACACATACACACACACACAAAAGGCACCTGGCAGACTGGGGCCATCATAGGACATCCACTGAGGGGTCCCAGACTGTGAGAGGGCACAGGCCGGGCTGAGGGACTCCCTCCACCCCGAGTGCACAAATTTTTGTGCACCGGGCCCCTAGTAAGAAATAAGAGGGAGGGGAAAAGAAATGAAGTGAGGAAGGGAATTATCATGGTTTTGTTCTAAGAGTCCTGAATCTGGTACCTGATCTTGAACAAATCATTTCACTTATCTTTGTCTTTTTCTTTATCAAGAGAATGGGCTGTGAAAACTCCTTAGAGCACAGGCAGGGAAAATGCGTTGAAGGCAGGAAAAACCCTACAAATGTGGGGTGTAGACCTTCCATCTTCAATAACAGGAAACTCCCTGTCACCCAGCCTGGGTGGGAAGGGGAGTGCTACCATCTGCAGGTGAGTTAACCAGGAGAAAGTTGGAGGTGGAAAAAAAAGGCGCTCCCGGCTGAGGCCCAGCATAATGGCAATGCTGGAGCACAGTGAGGTGGGGCTGGCATGGGGTGGGATGCAGAGGTGCACTCTACACATCACAAGGTCCTTGAATCCAGAATGCTGTGATTCAAGCAAATGTGATACTACGGCAACAATTAGAGCACTTTCAGCAGACATGGAAATGGCCATATTTCTATTTGGGGCCGTCAGTGAGCTACAAACACTGTGCAGAGCTAACTATTACGGCTAATGATGGCTTATCACCCTGCACCATAATTGCCCTTTACACATCCATCTCCCAGCAGGTCATGAAGCCCACTGGAACAGATCCGTTTGTCTTATTCATCCCTGTGTCCCTATGCCTGGCACAGAGCAGACACTTGGAAGCTATTGTGTCAACAAATTAATGAATTAAAATGAAGTACGTGGTGCCAACTGCTATGAATTGTTTGGCAGAAGCAGAACTTTGGAATTAGGCATCCTCAACTGAAACCCTGGTGCAGCCCTTCCTGCAGAACAGCCTTGGCAAGATGTGTTACATCTCTGAGTCTCAGTAATCTCCTCCTCAAAATGAGTTTAATGACTCCTTCCTTGTGAGGAGCTTCCAGCACAGCTCCTGACACATGCAGAGGCCTCTATAAATGGAAGCTAAAAGAGCAACACAAAGATCATTGGGCAAAAGCTACAAAACTGCTGCCTGGTACAGATGTCAGCAAACAGGATGGAGACATTTATTTATTACTAATTTATTAATAAATAAATGTATTACTAGGAGCCCGGTGCACAAAAATTTGTGCACTCAAGAGGGTTCCTCAACCCGGCCTGTGCCCCCTGACAGTCTGGGACCCCTTGGGGGTTGTCCACCTGCTGGCATACCTGGCCAGCCTGGGTGAGGGACTGAGGGCCATTTTCAGGCTGCCCACAGCTCCCATTGACCCAACGTTCCAGCGAGGCTGGCTGAAATCAGGTTTCTGGGATTTATTTCTCTTCTATAATTGAAACTTTGTTGCCTTGAGTGGAGGCCTAGGCAGGAACGAAGCCTCCTGTTTGCTTCAGCTCCATTGCCTTGAGCAGAGGCCTGCCCAGCCTAGGCAGGCAGTTTCAACTCCATCGCTAGTGCAATGGAAGCCTCCTGTTTCCTCTAGCTCTGTGGCTGCCAGCTGCCATCTTGGCTGGGTTAATTTGCATACAGCCGCTCTGATTGGCTGGTGGGTGTGGCTTGGCTGGTGGGCATGGCTTGAGTGTCTCAGAGTGATGGCTAATTTGCATATTACTCTTTTATTAGATTAGACTAGGGGCCTGGAGCATGAAATTCGTGCACTGGCGGGGGGGGCTCCTCAGCCCAGCCTGCCCCCTCTCACATATTGGGAGCCCTCAGGGAGTGTCCTACTGAGAGCTTAAGCCCGCTCCCTGCTCCCCTTGGGGAGTGGGCCTAAGCCGCAGTCTGGCCTCCCTTTGTGGGAAGCAACCAGGCTAATCAGGGGAAGCCACCAGCCCCAAATCCCACTGCTGCAGCCACTGCCAGTCACTGCAGCCACCAAGGTGTTTTCATCAATACGGACTCCAGTCCCTTCACCATGAAGAAATGACAACTTTCTTTAGGTATTTTCAAGATGTGTCTTTCATAGGATATGACATTTCTTTCTTTCTTTTTTTTTTTTATCCTCACCTGAGGATATGTTTCCATTGATTTTTAGAGAATGTGGAAGAGAAGGGAAAAACAGAGAGAAACATCAAGTGAGAGGAACACTTTGATTGGTTGCCTCCTGCATATGCCCTGACCTGGGCCCTGGCCAGGGAGGAGCCTGCAACCTCGGTACATGCCCTTGGTCAGAATTGAACCCAGACCCTGCAGTCAGCAGGCTAAGGCATTATGCACTGAGCCAAACCAGCTAGGACAGAATATGACATTTCTTAGCCCTCCAGAAATGGACCTTCATTTTTTTTTTCCAGGAGTGTGGTGGGAAACCCTAGATTGCCTTTAAGGATTCTTATTACCCAAGTTACTAAGAATATTACCAGTGGCATACAGGGAGCTT
Source organism: Murina feae (assembly GCA_004026665.1). Classification (NCBI taxonomy): domain Eukaryota; kingdom Metazoa; phylum Chordata; class Mammalia; order Chiroptera; family Vespertilionidae; genus Murina; species Murina feae. Next base: position 2,738 of record PVJC01019340.1, read on the forward strand.
AGCCAATGAGTGTTAAGAAAAGGTGTTTCCTCTGTAGTTCACTTTGATCACCAGCTCCATCCCTGTCCAGGCCTATAAGCTCTGGCCAAGGCTGCAGGCCTGGGCAGGGGACCCCCAGACTCCTGATTTGCCGGGTCCACCGATGCCCAGACCCCTGTGATCGCAGTCTCCACCCCTGCCCCTCCGATCACTGGCTCTGCGGAGCCCAGGATCCTGCAATCTCCAGCCTTGCCTCTGCCAAAGCCCAGGCCTTATACCTGGATAGGGCACACTCATACCCCTCCAATCACTGGCTCCACCCCTGCCCCTTCCGATCACCGGCTCTGCTCTTGCCCATGCTTGAGCCCTCTGGCGAAGACCTCTGGCCTGGGCAGGGGACCCCAACCCCCTCTGATTGCCTGTTCTGCCCCTCGGGGCCCCCGCCTCCCCTGCTACCTGCCTGGCAAATAGGCCTGACCACTTCAGTGGCGAGGCTGAGCCGAACTGGGAGCTGTCATCTTGTGGCCATGGGAGCAGCCATCTTTGTCAAAGAGTGATGCCTAATTTGCATATTACTCTTTTATTAGACAGGATGTGACTATGGGTGCTTCCATCTTGTGTCCATGGGCGCCACCATCGTGTGGCTATGGGCGTGGCCATCTTGTGGCTATGCGCACCACCATCTTGTGGCCATGGGGGTGGCCATCTTTGTCACAGAGTGACACCTCATTTGCATATTGCTCTTTTATTAGATAGGATATTTTTATTGATTTCAGAGAGAAAGGAAAAGGGAGAGATAGAAACATAAATGAGAATCATTGATCAGCTGCTTGGTTGCCTTGTGAATGATCTGGGATCAAACTCACAACCCAGGCATATGCCCCAACTGGGAATCGAACTGTGACCTCCTGGTAAATAGGTCGATGCTCAACCACTGAGTCACCAGGACAAGCAGGAGGGAGACTTTTATCTATGTTTTTTTTTAATGAAATGTCCAGTTTTTCACTACACACACACACACACACACACACACTAGTGGCCCAATGCACGAAATTTGTGCACTAGGGGGTGGTGGGAGGAGGGGAGGGAGTCCCTCAGTCCGGCCTGCACCCTCTCCTATCTGGGACCCTTTGGGGGATGTCCGACTGTGGTTTAGGCCCAATCCCTGTGGGCAGTTGGACATCCCTCTCAAAATCTGAACTGCTGGCTCCTAACCACTCACCTGTCTGCCTGCCTGATCACCCCTAACCACTCTGCCTGCTGGCCTGCTCGCCCTCAACTCCATGCCCCCCCCCGCCACCAGTCTGCTCACCCCTAACTGCCACCCCTGCCAACCTGCTCGCCTCCCCTGCCATTCTGATTGCCCTTAATTGTCTCTGCCTTGGCCCGCAACCATGGCTTTGCCCAGAAGGATGTCCAGAAGGTCTCCCAGAAGGTCTCCCAGTCTAATTAGCATATTACCCTTTTATTGGTATAGATATATATTTTTATTGATTTTAGAGAGGAAGGGAGAGAGAGAGAGAAACATCAATGGTTAGAGAGAATCATTGATCAGCTGCCTCCTGTATGCCCCCTACTGGGGATCAAGCCTGCCACCCAAGCATGTGTCCTTCACTGGAATTGAATCTGGGACCCTTCAGTCCACAGGCCAATCCTCTATCATGTGGGCCACACCGGCTAGGACAGGAGAGAGGCTTTTAAATCTAAGGACCTAGTTTGAATCCAGGCCCCACCCTTTCCTGTGCAACCTTAGGGAAGTAAATGAACCTCTCTGTTCTCTTCTATTTAATTTGAATTTTAACAATGATACCAATCTGAAGGGCCAGTTGCATAGACTAAAAGAGATAACAGATGTGCAAGTGCTTAGTGTATACAAACATGGGTGATGATTATTATTATCATGACAGCTCATAAAACCTGGGTGGAGCTTCCTGTTATAAACAAGTTTTCCCTTGCTCCACCCATAGACTAGGGGTAGGCTCAGTGCTTTGTTCCCAGGAAGGGCATAGCTGGAGGGGCCGGCCAGGCTGGGGCAGAGGCCAGGGCGGGCTCCTCGCTCCCACCATCTGCACCGAGGGGTCAGCCCATCTGCCCAGCAGTGGGCACACATGTGGCCTCATCTGAGGGCGTGGGGTCATTGGGGTCAAGCAGGAGAAAATTGGGGGCAGATGAGGAGAAACGTCCAGCTTATTTTAAGAAAAGGGGGAAAGAGAGGAAGACAGGAAGGCCCTTGTTTCTCAGCATTTCCACCATGTGGATGGCAGGCGGGCGGGCAGGCCGCCAGGCAGGGCTGGAGGCAAAGATGCGTCCACTTCTGGGGCTGCTACCCCAGCCATTGCAGGACCTCAGAGGACTGCCCAGCCAGCCTGTCCACACACATGCTCACTCACAGCCCTGGCTGCACCCAGGGGTGGGGGTGTCTCTTGTGACCTGGAGCCCAGGACCCTGAGGAGACGACATTGTCCAGAGGCCACCTTAGGGCTTTAGGAAGGACCTTCCCTCTTTAGGGGAGAGGAGAGCTTGTGGAGTGAAATCTAGTGGCAGGGAGGCCAGTGGGCGCTCCAGCACAGATCCTGGCACACATGACGATGCCTTTGGAGCCAGATCGCTGGGATATAAATCCTGGCTCTTCCACTTCCTGGCTGTATGACTTAGGGCCAATTGCTTTATCTCTCTGTGCCTCAGTTTCTTTACAGATATAGCCATAATCTATGCCTCATAGGTTTTGATGTAAAAATAAATCAATATGTGTAAATCACTCAGAACACTTGGCGCCTGGGATTCAGCAAGCACTCAGTGTCAGCTGTTGTCATTGTCAACCTCTAGTAGGGCATGCACAGCTGGGGTGGCCTGGTCTGGGGAGGAGTGAGCTGAGCAGGCGCAGTGCTCTCCAGCAGGACCCTTCACTGGCGAAGAGGTAGTTGAAGTGTGGTGGTGAGCAGGCCGGGCTGGGCTAGAAGGGGTGTGAGGGTGAGCTGGGAGGCCTGCTCTAGGACAGTGTGGCCAGCCTGAGGCTGGACGCTGACAGGCCTCCCGTGGGCGTCTTTGGAAAGAGCTCAAAAATGACAGGAATTTTCCAAATCGCCTGTTTTTCCATTCTCAGCCCCCTCTCCTACCCACCCCCAGTCCATCATCCTCAGATCTAACTCTGAACAGAACTTTGAAACGTGTCAGGAACAAGAAGGTGAAAGTGTAAAAGCCCCAGAGAGGATTGTTAATCCTGAGCCCGGGTGGCAGCACGCCTGCCAGAGCTGCAGTGGAAAGTGTGCGTATAGGGGTGTGCATGTGCATGTGCACACAGGAGCATGTGTGTGAGCTCTGACGAGAGCGTACCTGGGCATGGCAGCTGATGTGCTTATCAACAAGCGCATCATGTCCGTGCATACATGTGATTGTGTGCTCTGTCAGCGTGCATGTGCCGCATCTGTCACAGAGGGGCTCTCCGAAGCCACCCACAGCAGCCCAGGGGGAGGTACCTGCCTGCAGTCCTACACATCCAGGGCTGGAGCCGGAACCAGGGGTCACTATGAAGAACATAGACTTTGAAATCTGACGGGCCTGGGTTTGGGTCTTGGCTCTCCCATTGACAAGTTGAGTGACCTTGGGCCAGTCTCCTCACCACCCCCAGCCTGTGTCCCCCTCTAAGAATGAGCATTCTAAAACTCAAGGGTGTGGTAAGGCCCTGAGCCAGGGCTGGGCTCCTGACTCCAGTGCTCCCTGATGAGTCTAAAAGAATCCTGGCGTCAGGGCAGCTAAAGGCAACAGAACAGGGTCTCAGAAGCCACCCAAGGTCTTTCTTCTCCAGATCACCCTGGGAGGGGTCTGGAGCTTATTTAATGAAGCTGGAGACCAAGCTTCTCGCCCCAGTCTGGCAATGACTGCCTGGCCTTAAGCAAGCTTCTGATTCTCTCGGGCCTCAGTTTCCCCACCCCTTTCAGGAGGGGTAATAGAGCACCTCTCAGGTGGCTCCCGACTCCAAAGACCCCTGGCTCCACCGGGGACAGTAATTGAGAGCAGCTGCACTAGAGTGAGTGTGGGCATTGGGGAGGAGGCCTCTGGGCTTCCCCAGCCGCCCAACACTGTCCCGTGTTTTATGTCAAATTGTCAGCCCCAATCCAGCTTCCCTCCTGGGCAGAGCCGCCTCCAGTGGGCCTCAGGAGAGGTGGCCTGTCCAGCCACTATGTTTATAGTGCTCAGACGCCACCGGGAACCTGATCTGGGCACACCAGGGTGGGCCACCCCACCGGGCCCAAGCTGTGTCCACACTCATTTCCCAGAGACTGAACACGGCCGGCCGCCTGCCTTGCTAGTCCAGCTGCTCAGCCACCAGCCCAGGGAGGGCCCAACTTCCCCCAGCCAGGCACCTTGGACAGCTGCAGAATGTGCCAGGGCCCAGGGAGCCAGCACAGGGCCAGGGGGAGAGGTGCAAAGGGAGAGAGAAAAGGACCTGCTCCCTCCAGATAGGTTCATGCTGTCCATCCCAGCCGGGCACACTTACCCTATGACTTGCTAGTAAACTGGCTCCTCCACTCACTCAGTCATCTGGATCAGAGTCAGCAACTGCAGCCCACAGGCCAAATCCAACCGGCCATCGCCTGTGAGTAAAGATTGCCTTTTACGTTTTTAATTGGTTGGGGGTCAAAAGAATATTTTAAGACACATGAAAGGATATGAAATTCATATGTGTGCCCATAAATAAAGTTTTATTGGAACATGGCCATGCTCATTCACTTATGTATGCCTGAGGTGCTTTTGCCCTCCCCTGGAGCAGTTAAATAGTGTGATGGAGACTGTAGGCCCACAAAACGGAGACTACCTATTTATATAATAACCCTGGTCGTAACATCATGATGAGGCTTGACCAGCCATAAGGAAGTCAGTCCTGCAGGGGTTGTCTTGGAAACGGCTGCACCCTCCCCGAGCTGTTTCCCGGAAGGGGGAGGTTTGAGGCAGGAACCAGCCTTTGGAGCATGGAGGCATATCTGTATAAAGTTTTTAATACATTATATTAGAGATCGTGGTGGTACTGTTTTACCCACAGCGTCTACAGGAATTGCTGCAAATTTACTTCTCAGTGGAAGCGCCTTTCATTCCCAATATGAATTACCCATCCCACTAAATGAAACTTCAATTTCTAGACTCAATATAAACAGTGAAGTTAATGAAACTATTAAAAAGGCTCAACTTCTCATTATTGATGAGTGCACCATGGCATCCAGTCATGCTATAAACGCCATAGAAAGATTACTAAGAGAAATAATTAATTTGAATGTTGTGTTTGGTAGGAAAGTTCTCCTTCTTGGAGGGGATTTTCGACAGTATTTCAGTATTGTACCACATGCTATGCGATCAGCCATAGTACAAACGAGTTTAAAGTACTGCAATGTTTGAGGATGTCTCAGAAAGTTGTCTCTTACAACAAATATGAGATCAAAGGATTCTGCTTATAGTGAATGGTTAGTAAAACTTGGAGATGGCAAACTTGATAGCAGTTTTCATTTAGGAATGGATATTATTGAAATCCCCTGTGAAATGATTTGTAATGGATCTATTCTTGAAGCTACCTTTGGAAATAGTGTATCTAATCTAATAAAAGAGTAATATGCTAATTGGTGTCACTCCACTACACCCTAAACCACGCCCACCAGGCAATCAGAGTGACTATATGCAAATTAACCCAACCAAAATGGTGGCTGGCAGCCATGGAGCTAGAGCAAACAGGTTTGCTAGCCCCGGCAATGGAGGAAACTAAACTTCCTGCCTGCCTAGCCTGGCTGTGGCCTCTGCTCAAAGCAACAAAGTTTCAATTATAGAAGCCATGGAGCTAGAGCAAACAGGAGGTTTGCTTGCCCCGGCAATGGAGGAAGCTAAGCTTCTCTGCCTGCCTAGGCCAACTGTGGCCTCAGCTCAAGGCAACAAAGTTTCAATTATATAAGATAAATAAATCCCAGATACCAGCTTCCACTGGTTGTGCCCAGCCTGTAAACAGCCATCAGCCACTCACCCAGGATGGCCCCACCCTCATGGGGTGAGGGGTCCCTGCTTGGAGGGCTTGACCAGCCTGAAAACAGCCATCAGCCCCTCACCCAGACTGGCCAGGCACCCAAGCAGGACCTCCCCACCCTGAAGGGGCTGTGGCCAACCCACAAAAAGCCATCAGCCCCTTACCCAGGATGGCCCCACCCACATGAGGTGAGGGCCCCTGTGGGGGACTTGACCAGCCTGAAAACAGCCATCAGCCCCTCACCCAGACTGGCCAGGCACCCCAGCAGGACCTCCCACACTAAAGGGGATGTGGCCAGCCTGCAAACAGCCATCAGCCCGTCGTCCAGGCTGGTCAGGCACCCCAGCAGGACCCCCCATCATAAAGGGACTGTGGTCAGTGTGCAAACAGCCATCAGCTCCTCACCCAGGCTGGCCAGGCACTCCAGCAGGACCCCCACCCACCCTGAAGGGGCTGTGGCCAGCCTTCAAACAGTCATCAGCCTCTCCCAGGATGGCCCCACCCTCTTGAGGTGAGGGCTCCTGCTGGTGGGCTTGGCCAGCCTGTGAACAGCCATCAGCCCCTCACCCAGACTGGCCAGGGACCCCAGCAGTACCCCCCACCCTGAATTGACTATGGCCAGCCTGCGAATAGCCATCAGCCCCTCACCCAGACTGGCCAGGCACCCCAGCAGGACCCTCCAGTCTGAAGGGGCTGTAGCCAGCCTGCAAACAGCCATCAGCCTCTCACTGAGGCTGGCCAGGCACTCCAACGGGATCCCCACCCTGATCTGGGACACCCTTCAGGGCAAACCAGCCAGCCTCCACCCATGCACCAGGCTTCTATCCTGTATAATAAATGGGTAATATGCAAATTGACTCTAACAGCAGAACCACTGGGAATGACTGGTCACTATGACACACACTGACCACCAGGGTGGTCAGTGCACTCCCACAGGGGGAGCTCTGCTCAGCCACAAACCTGCTGACTGCTGCCAGCACAGTGGTGGTGGTGGGAGCCTCTCGTGCCTCCTCAGCAGCGCTAAGGATGTCCGACTGCATCTTAGGCCTGCTTCCTGTTGGCAAAGTGGACATCCCCTGAGGGCTCCCGGGCTGCCAGATGGATGTCTGACTGCCAGCTTACGCCCTGGGGAGTGGGTGTAAGCCAGCAGATGGACATCCCCCAAGGGATCCCAAACTGTGAGAGGGCACAGGCCAGGCTGAGAGACCCCCCCAAGTGCACAATTTTTGTGCACTGGGCCTCTAGTCTGTAGATAATATTAAAAATATATCTAAACATGCAATTCTTTGTCCAAAAAATGAGCATGTTCAAAAATTAAATGAAGAAATTTTGGATCACTCAATGGAGATTTTTACACATATTTGAGTGATGATTCCATTGATTCCACAGATGATGCTGAAAGGGAAAATTTTCCCATCGAATTTCTTAATAGTATTATTCCTTTGGGAATGCCATGTCATTATTTAAAATTGAAAGTGGGTGCAATCATCATGCTATTGAGAAATCTTAATAGTAAGTGGGGCCTTTGTAATGATACCAGATTTATTATCAAAATATTACAACCTAACATTATCGAAGTTAAAGTATTAACAGGATCTGCAGAGGGAGAGGTCGTTCTGATTCCAAGAATTGATTTGTCCCCATCTGAAACTGACCTCTCATTTAAATTGACTCAATGACAGTTTCCCATGATGCCAGCATTTGTGATGACTATTAATAAATCACAAGGACAAACTCTAGACAGAGTAGGAATATTCCTACTTGAACCCATTTTTGTACATGGTCAGTTACATGTTGCTTTTTCTCAAGTTCGAAGACCATGTGATGTTACAGTTAAAGTTCTAAATACTTCATCCCAAGGGAAATTAGTCAAGCACTCTGAAAGTGTTTTCACTATTAATGTGATGTACAGGGAGATATTAGAATAAGTTTAATCACTTTAGCAGTCCTTGTTTGCATCACTGTTGTTTTTATATCATGTTTTTTTGTTTTATATCATGTTTTTGTTGTTTTCATATCATGTTTTTGTCATTTTTATATCATGCTTCTGTTGTTATATCCTTTTGTTACTATTTATTTATTAATAAATTTATATATTATTTAGATATTTTTTTACTAATTTCCTTTCATTTCTCACACTTCTATTATAGAGAAAGGGCAAATAGCAATATTAAAATATTTCTGCTAATTAATTCCCTTTCAATGTGCACGAATTTCATGCACCTGGCTACTAGTCTACTATATGGCCCTTGACGGAAAACATTGCCAGTGATTTGAATCATTCACAAGTGCCAGCATAACCCTGGCAGTGTAAGAAACGCCACTTCCTTTTTTCCTATAACTTTACTTCCTACCCCAGTGTTTGGAGTCATCCCTCTTGTTGGAGATCTTACATGATGTCAAGATGTGGGGCTCGAGGCAGGGCACTCAGTCCCGAAGGACTGGCCCACATTGATTGACCCTGCACATCTGGCCACTCACTGCCCTCTCCATGGCACTGTGTCCTGCAGGCACCCCACAACCCTTCCTCTTGCGGATCTTATCACTTCCAGCCAAGCTCCTTAGGACATATGGGCCTAGCCACACCTCTTCTCTCCTTCCCTTTAAGTTTCTTCAAGACATTCTGTTTATCCCTCATCTCTCCTTTACTTCCTCTGTAAACACTCAGTTCCAAAAACTGGGAGAAGTGGAAGAACAAAGACCTCCTGCATTCAGCCCTGTCACATACCTTCCCGGGGGCCATAAGCACAAAGCCAGGGGCCTTGGAGAAGGAGACTCCGGGAGGAAAAACAGACACAGCTGGAAGTCCAGTCCAGCTAGACATTCATTAGTTCACGACTCTACCAGGCTGTGCTACTATCCGTGCACTCATTCCTCCAGTCACTCACTTAGTCAGTCAATCTTGTGCAGCAGCAGGTACCCCTGCCAGACATCTTAGGAAGACACAGGTAAGCAAGGCACACCCCAACCCTCATATTGTTCACACTCCAGGGCAATGGCTGGCCTCACGTTTTTAACAACTACCTCTGTGGAGGTAACTAGTCCTTCTTTGTGATGTAAATACTTCTACTGTGGCCAATTCCAACTTGGCCACATGATGCCCCTGAATGAACATGAAGCTGGGAAGAGAGGCATGTCATGCACTCTCAGGAGCAGGTGGGAGCCAGATCCAGCAAACCACTGCTCCCAGGGATTCAGACACATTAGCAGACATCACACACAGTACAGTAGATATGCAATGAGAAAACAAAAGGCATAGGAGCATGGAGGAAGAGCACCAAACCTGGTTCAGAGGGTTCAATCCCAGAGGGCTTCTTAGAGGAGGTGACATGTTAAAAATGGACCCTGAAAGAAGAGTAAGTAGGAGTTTGCTGGGCAAAGGATAGGAGTATCTTCTCACCAGCTCATCCCCACCTGCCCCTCCTTTCTCCACACTCCTATGTAACGTCTACAGCCTCAGCCACACTTTTATATCCCATTTGGGGATCTTCTTCTCCAGAGGCACCACAGATTCTCAAAGTTAGAAAGCATGTACCTGAACCACACAAGATTAGTGGAGGAAGCTGATGTTAGTCTCCACCACAGTTCTGGCTTGTGACAGGTTGTGTTCTTGCTCCAGATTAGTCACTGTCCCTTCCCTATACGAGGTGCCTACACCCTACCCACTGCCAGGTAGCTGCCTCCCGAGGGAGGGTTATATTGACTCAGCCATGTGTCTTGCTTTGGGCAATGGAATGTGAGTGAAGTTGACATTAGGAGGTGTTGTGTGGCTTGGCCTTTTCTCATTTTGCTCTCTGTCCTGAGTATGTCATGTCTCAAATCAGGGCAGCTGCCTTGCAAGGATCCTGGAATACGGAGGACACATGGAGCAGAGCCATAGTCAACCCACAGCCACCACAGACAAAATATAATGTGGGCGAAAAGTAAACTTGTTATTGTAAAGCCCCTGTTTGGGGCATGCTATGGTGTGTCTGTTACCACAACATAATCTAGAAAAAACTGACTAATGTTCAGCCCATCCCCAACCAAAACTGGCTCATGCCCCAATGCCCTTCCGTGAGCCCCCAGAGACCCCCAAGCCATTGTGCATTGCCCAGTTTTGAGCAAAGATTTACCCAATCCAATCTGATGAGGTGATCCTAGGGTCCTAAAAAGGTCCAAAATTCTCTACAGTTGTAGGACCATCCGTTGTCCTGGGGAAGCAAATGGAACCACTTGCTAGTGGTATCTCCAATTCAGTTCTCCTATCTCACAGCATTTGGAGGTAATCACTCTTGGCACAAAAAAGAAGAAAGTTCTCAATCTCAACCCAAAGTCACTGCAGATAGTGACAATTTTCCTTGAGGAACAGGCCAAATTTGAGCAATCTTCTGTGCAAGAAAAGAGCCAGGGTGAGGTGAACAGGAAGCAGACTCTGTGCTGGGCAACACCAGGGAGAGAGTCAGCCCCATTGTTGCCCATGTGACCGTGGGTGGTGGTGCTCACCTTCATCACAAAGTGTTGTGGGATCACAGAGGAGGCAGTGACTAACGCTACCTAGACTGCCAGAAATCCTTCAGGAACAAGTTAAGGGTTAAATGGATGGGTGGTGGAGGGAGGATGGATGGATGGATGAGCAAAATAAAATAGAATCTACCTGGAAGAGTCAAAGAACCATTCACAAAGGACATATGAACCAGATCTGAAAAGGTGAGACTATCACTAGGTAAAGAATATGGACAGAAGGGGTGGTATTCCAGAAGAGAGACCGGATGTGCAGCTGGAGAGAGTTGTGGTTGGCTGCGTCTAGGAAATAAGGGAGACAACAATGCAAAGAGAAGTGCTGATTCCAATGGCACTACTTTCTGACTGTGTAAGCTTGGGCAAGTTACTTAGCTTCTCTGTGCTTGTGCCGCTGCTATCAAACCCAGCCACAATACAGGATGGGGGGGATCATCTTCCCTCACCAGGAGTGACAGAATGTGAGCAAAGCTCTGGATGCATAGTAATCGCTCAATTAATGATGGCTCCCTTTTGCTTTCCTTCTACCAGGACTGGTTCTCCCAGGGGTTTGGCCCTGCACTGAGGGTGGAGAAGGGGTGGGAATCTGCCTCCTGGCTGAGTCACCCCCTCCTCCCTGTTCCAGGACTTTCCTTCAGAGAGTTCTTGCCCCAAGGTCCTCTCTACCTTCCTGCCCCATTACAGTCCACTCCAGCCTCTGCACCAGCCATCCCAGGATGCTCCACACCCCCTGCATTCCTGAGCAGGGCTCTGGCTCCAAACCTGCAAACACATCCAGACATGGGAGCAACCCCAGAGGCTGGTGAAGAGGGCAGCTCAGGCAGAGTGAGGCTGCTGGACCTCCTGCCTAAGGGAGACAAGGGCAGCCAAGGAGAGAGAGAGCAGAGGCCAGCTGGTCAGGCCACGCCCTTGGCTCCGCCCTTGTCATCTCACCTGTCCTGGACTGCAGTGGCCCCGGTGCTATTCCCGGGCCTGAGGCTAGTTTCCTGCCCCAACTTCCTACAGTGCAGCTATCCCCATGGGAGGACAGAAAAACCAAGCAGTAATTAACTAAATTTAGAAACAAATTCTTATTATAAATGTTACGGGCACACAGGCGAGGGTCCAGGGAAGAAAATAATTTGGGATTTAAGGCTGTTGTGCAAGGCCTTTCATAATTTAGCCTGGTGTTCAGCAAATAGTGAATACATATTTTTGAGTGAACAAATGCTTGGCTGCCTTCCCTGCCTCTCACACACACAGTCCTGCCTTCCAGTCCGCAGAACTGCCTGCAGTTCCCTAGGGACCTGTGAACTGCTCTGTCTCCTATAGTTGGGCCTTTGCTCTCTACCTGGATCACATACCGCCTCCCTCTGCCCTCCTTGCTGAACTCTGCCTCATCCTTCAGAACTGGGCTCAGACATCACTTTTTCCAGGACGACTCAGCAGGAAGAGCCCCCCCCCCGCCCCATTCCCTTGGGGCCTCCACTGCCCCAGCCATAATACATGCTGTTTTGGGGCTGGTCGCCATACATCTCTGCCCCTCACTGGGCTGCAAGTCCCTCCAAGGGCAGAGCGGGTGTCCCTAGTACCCAACAAAAGGCCTGGCCCGGAGGAGGGACTCAGAGAGTATTCGGTGAGTGAGAACACGTGTTTCTGATCACATAATCCCCATCTGCTGAGGAGTCATCAGGCAGGATACAGGAACCAAGCCTGGAAGAGCAGTAACCCTCCAGGCCACCAGGGGGGTCAGAACAGAAGGCAAGCAGGAATCATGCAGAATGCGCCCTCTCCCCCTGGTGGTCCCAGCGAATCACTGCAGCTTCCCAGGGTTCCTGGCTCACCCCAAGAAACAGCAGTCTCCTAAGGATCTGGGCTGAATTCTGGGACTCGAAATCCTGGAATATCAGAGCCAGAGGAATTTTACATTTCAGGAGCTTGAGCAATCTGCCTGCCCTCATTTAACAGATGGAAAAATTGAGGTCTAGAGAGAAGGGAGGCAGCCAGAGGGAAAGAGCTGGAATTAGAACCCAGATCTCCTGAGGAACATGGAAAATGTTTCCGGGACAGGAACATTCAAAGTGCTGGCCTTCCAGCCTGCACTGCCGCCCAGCTGGTCCCTTGATTCTGTTTTATCTCTTCATCCAGACGCCGTGTAGTTGGAGCTGGGCAGTACTATGATGGTCGGATCCCCGCTCACGAAAGCAGTCTGGGTCTTTAACTGCATGCGTGATCTGGAAGATGTGTTCCAGATCCTACACTGTCGAGGGCTGGTTCTGTGACACCAAGAAAGTTGCCTCTTTCCTATTGCTGTCCGTTTTCTCAGTTGCAAACTAGAAGATGGGCTAAATCAGGAGCAGCAAAGAGGCTGTCTTTCCAGGACCACATGTGGGTTAGTCATGACTGCCTGAGAAGAACTCTAAGGGCAGGAGCACTCCAACTGGTTAGCGTTGTTTGTCACGGGTTGGGAGGCGGCCAGGCAGACATCAGAGGTTAGTGAACCCCGACCAGGTTCCTCAGACCCTGACCCCTGTCCAGTTCTAGCCATTTAGATTTGCTGTCCCTGTTAGGACTGTGACCGTCCAGCTCTGTGCTGGGGACAGAGTATCCAGAGATAATCAAACAAGATCCCTGCCCTTGAGAAGCTCCCTGTCCTGTACAAGACATTTGCCTAAATTTACACACAGTTAAGTGGAGAAGTCTGAGGCCACCTTAGGGAGGAAGGGGCTTGAGGAGTCAGGGGCCTAAGCCTCAGCGCCTGCAGGACCCCTCTGGGCTTGCAATCTGTCATCTTCCACTCTCCACCACTCATAGGCATTCTCATCACAAAGACACCGAGTTTCATGCTGGCACCTGTATCCCCAGTGGTGTGGCGGTGACGATCACAGGCCCGCAGCCCTGGTGCATGCGCAGGCTCGGCCACTGCCCAGTCATGTCGCCTTGGACAAGTTACCTACCCCTAGTTCTCTGTTTCTACCTGCACCGTGGCCCACTGGGCCGGCTGTGAGCAGTAAACAGTGGGTACGTACAGGGAAGTCACCTGGCACATAGTAACCCCCAGTAAAGGCGAGCTGGCAGTATGACTCCAGATTAAAGTCCGCCTCCCTTGCAGTCTTCTGCCTTTGCCCTCTGGGGAGACACAGACTTGTCTGCTCCCCCTGCCCAAGGACAGCTCTACAGAGAAGTGGGGACACCAACAGGACCCTACCAGGTCCTTCCTTCTTGGGACCACACACTGGCACCTCCACCTGCTGCTCCCATGAGCATTCACTGGCCACACGGCCCTACTCAGCAGCCAGCGCTCCTCCAGTCGGGTCCAGACCCCCAGAAATCAGAAGATGTGATGGTGCTTTGAGGTGCTCCCTGCCTCCCCGCCCTGGTTGCTCCCCACTCTCACAGAGGTCTGGCCTGGGGGCTGGTTCTTTCCCTCCCGGAGACCCCGCCCTTGTTCTGGTCTGAATGTTTGCTCTCCCCTCTCCTGGAGTCCTTAAACATTCCGCAGTGGAAGCACAGCCACTCACGTGGCAAGCACAGCCCGCCAACCTTGGCACTTCTCCTCTGATCCCGTTTGTTTTTCTAATATAAAACTAATATGACATAATGTATAATCTAATTTGGAAATTACCATTTGCTTGGCTGGCCCACACTGCCAGCCAATACCAACAGCAAGAGAAATTATTTAAGAATGTTTCTTTTCCTTCGGAACACTGCTGATAATTTATTTTTCCGTCAGAAGATTACTTTTCTCTTTACGACATTTCCTGCCTGGGTGATTTGCGTTAGCATTCAATAAAATGGTCTGTGCCTAATGTGGGAGTGAGTCAACAGGACTTTCCTTGAATGAAGGGAGGGTGTCACTTGTGGCCAGTAGTGGTCTCGGAGCTGCAGCCCAGGTACAGGAGGCAGGCGCCAGAGGCCTTTTACGGGGAGGGTTGGGCAGACCTCAGGAAGTCACCTGCCCCCTGTCCTATAAGCCTGCCTGTAGGTCCCGGTGTCCCAGGACCCACTGGCCTCTGGGGGAATGAGTAATACCCTTTTGGTCTTCCTGGGCAAACAGGCTTAGCACCAGGCTGGACGCTAAGTGGAGAGCATGCTTTACTGAAATTGCAGCTTCCAACCTGTCTACATCTGAGTCTCTGCCGGGAGGAAGCGCCTCTTCTCTCCCAGCCATCCGAGACACAGACACATCGCGGGCTGGTCATGCACCGTCACACCTTCAGCGTGTCACACTGTCACATCTTCTGTGCAATGCAGTTCAAGCCGATCCATCCCTTCATCCTTTCTTTCAATAAGTGTTCTGAAGGCACAGATGGCTTCTAACATTAGAGCAGGTTTGGTCCTGACCCTGCCACTTGCTCTGTGAGCCCCCTAAACCTCATCAATAAAATGGGAGGTAGTAATAGTGCTGACCTCATTGCATTATGTAAAAGAAGATGTGATGGGTCCGGGAAGGGCTTATTAGCCCAGTGCCCAATAAAAGCTCAATAGTGTCACTGTCTTTATTAAGCTGTGAATGAGTGATGATCAGAGCTACTAGGTGTGCTGAGGAGTGTTCTCATCAGCAAAGGGCTCGGGCCCTGGAAACGAGCCTTGTGCTGTGCTGTGGGGCTAGTGCCTCATTCTGAAAATTAACTAACCCACCCACAGGGTCATGGCTCACCACCAGGTCACTGAGACACTGAGCAGCCTCACCCCCTCGAGGTCTAGTCACTGGGAGGAAATATCCTCATCCCAAATACTTTGCATGGGGCGGGGGCGCCTCTTCCCACCCACTGCTGGCTGGGGAAGGGGCAGAAACAGCTTTCTCAAATCGTCTCCCCCTCTGCCTATGACTATTCTCTCTAGGAAACCCGATCTCCACATTAGAGAGTTTATTTACCCAATCCAGTGACAGGTCTGATTTCTCTCTGGATGTTTTGAGACTGAACTGATGGGCGTTCTGGTTAAGTACAAAGAAGTGAACCCTTCACTCCGCAATGCCAACCACCTCCACCGGCGCTGCTGGCCTGGGGAGGCTGGACACAGCAGAGGTGCTCCCTAAGTACTTGGCCTTGTCATTAATTCCACCGAGTTAAGTGGTTGTTTTGGTTTCACAGTATCGAGACAACTGGCTTTTTATAGAGCTGACTGAATGTTTAGACACAGCCTCTCCTGCTTGAGAGGTTGTTTGACAGAATGGAGTGGGTGTTTTGTTACTGCTTAGTGACCAGTGTGACCTGTTGCTTTAGCTTCGTTTGATTGGGTTGACTGCTTGTTTGGCCGTGGTGATTGGTGATTTCACCAAGTTGACCAGTTGTTCCGTCACAGTTAGGCCCAGTTGAGTGGCTGTTTAAGTTGGGTGGGTGTTTGGGCGTTCATTAACCCCGTTGACTGGGTTTGATTGAACTGACTGGATGTTTGAGTGAATTAATCCAAATATTTGAACATTGTTTGAGGCAGTCGATCAGCTGTTTACAACAGACAGGAGTGTGTTGCTCTCCTCTGACCCTGCTGACCCATTGTTCTAGCATTGTCTGACCTAATGGCTAATTGTTGAGTTGGTTCCATGTTTTGGCTTTGTTTAACTCTAAAGACAGGTTGTTTGAGAGTTGTTTGATCAAGCTGATTGCTTGTTTGACTAAGTTGAACAAGTGCTTTGTCACAATTTGACCCAGTTGTTTGGAAGGTACCCGTTGCTTGGGCCACGCTGGTGGGTTGTTTGGCACTGTTTGGACCATCTGACTGATATTTAACGGAGTTGACCAGGAATTTAGGCTCCACTTGCCCATTTCAGCTGTCGTTGGGCCAACCTGACTTAGCATCTGATGGAGATGGGCACTTGGACAGAGTTTCCCAAGCTGACCAGGTTTCCACCGAGTTGCCCGGCTGTTTGGTCTCAAACTCACAGGGGCAGTGGTGGCCAACAGAGAGCTTCATATGCCAGGAAGCCACACTGAGAGACTCCCTCATGTGGGAGGGAAGGGAAGGGGCTTGCGGGAACCCAAGTCTCAAGCTCACATGCAGGCAGGTGAGAATAGGAAGGCTGGGAGCAACGCAGCTGCTCTGTGCAAGAGAGCTCAGGAGCTGCGGTCTCCCGAGCCCGGAGAATGCGTTTGGCAGAACACTGCAAGAATGCAACCTCTGGGTTAAGTGGTTGAAATTAGGCCCAACGGGGCTGTTTCACCGAGAATTTACAGTCCCTCATAGAACTCAGCCCCAATCAAATAAGAGTCCCTCCTGCCAAGATGGAGATTTGTTCCTGGGCCAAGGAGATTCGCCGACAAAAGAGCACTCCCCCGCCTTTGATTAACCCTAATCTGTGCACCCCTTGAGTGGTGACCCCGCGGATGCTAATGTCCGTTCTCCCTGTGGGTGGGTGCCCCTCCCTGAAATCCACGGGTGGGAGGGGGAGGACTTTTGAACCTGTTGACTTCCTGGCAGAGGCTTTGGCAGAATCAGGGCTGCCTACGCAGCCGTGTGCGATGTAAGTGGCGCCACCAAAACCTCGATCTTGCTGGCGGGTCATGGGAGCGGAAATGCCCACATCAGGCACTCAGCACATCAGCTATGGGGCTGGAGGGGGTTCTTGGGGAGCTGGACTGCCCTCCATACTGTACACACAGGGAAACTGAGTCCTAGAAAGAGAAAGGGATTTTCTCAGGGAGGGCATAAGGAACTTCAAGTAATTATCCCTTTTTTAGTTGAAGTTGGAAAGCTTTTATCAGGGTACAACGGCAAGGGAGAGTGGGAAACAAAGGGCTGTAGCCAGGATGGGGCTGAAACCAGAGCCCAGGTCTCTAACTCACCATGTGATATAATGCAAGTCCCTTGAGGAGGGGATGAATGAATTGTTGCTGAAGAAACATCCAAGATCACAAGCTTTGATCACTGGGGCCTAGGGGTCCACAGTACCTGGGCCTCCCACCTCTAATTGCATCAATAGGTGTATCATCATCAGAACAAGGAAGATGACAATCTCACCAGGCTCCACATGGAGTTCAAGATAAAGGTTCATGGGCAGATGATAAAATGGGTCACAACCAAGAAGGAAAGGTTCTCAAAGCCATGTCCTGGGAAAAACGAATGATGGAGGAAGGGCTGTTCTCCCTAGAGGAGAGAAGGCAAAGATGGGGTCACTGTCTGGGAAACACAGAAAACTTTCAGAGGGTAAAGTAGGTCCTTGAAAAATAGCATTGAATAAAAGCACAAGGATGGAGAAGATAGGAAGAATTTTCAAGCAGAGCTACCTCAAGAGGGACAGAACTCCTTGTCCCTGAACGTTTGCAGGCAGAATTTCTATGCTGAGTAAATAGGGAGTCAGAGGAGTAAGAAATAAGACTGTTACCTCCTTTCTCAGGAAACCATCCTCCATTAAAGCAACCTCAATGGTACTATTTTGCTCTGGCATTGTCAGCTTGTGCTGAGGTTGGGTACCACTATGACCTCTAGATTCTTTCATACAAAAAAACTATGAAACATATAAAGAACCTCATTACCCTACACTCAGGCAGTCATTTTTCAAACCCATGTTTTCAAACACTGTATCTTTGTAAATTTTGGGTCTTCCAGCCAGCATCTCCACTCTCTTCTGGCTCCATGAAATTAACAACTGAGTATAGCCTAAGCAGCCCTAGCTGAAGGCAGAGCCTTGTGACACCTCACTGGAGACCTTCTTTAGTATAGTCTTTCAGTCACTGAAAGGCAGTGAAGCAGTAATCTGACCACTGCTCATTGCAGGCTTTAAGATACTGCTGTCCACTGGTGCTGAGTGGCCAGAGTCCCTGGGCTGGCTCTCAGAAGGCATTGGAGACGGGCAGGAAAGGAAGTCAGAAAGACAGCCAGGTCATCAAGCCTCCCACCAGGGACCTCAAGAAAATACTGGTGGGACATGTGATCAGCCTCCATGATCCTCAGAAGCCCTGGCCAGACAAAGACATATTGTGCCTCTGCATAGTGGTTCTGCAGGCTGCAGGCCACCCAGGCCTTCAGTTCAGGCAGCCTGAGGAGGCTGCTCTGGAACTCACAGGATACCAGTGAGGCCCTACTCACTGCTCCTCACTGCAGGAAGATGCCTTTCCAATAGTCAGGCCACGTCTCAAATACACACACACACACACACACACACACACACACACATTGCCAAGGTGATGTAGAGGCTAAGAAGAGAGTATTAGATGAGAAAGGAGAAGGTTATGCTCACTGAGGACTCTGCTAAGGGGCATTGAGGGCAAAGGAGTGACTGCCATGCTAGAAGTAAAGGCTGAGCTCCCTGGACCCACTTCTTGCTAACATGCTGGCAAGCCAGGTTGGGCTATCTAACCTCTCTGGACCTTCTCCTCACGGCCCCTCAATTCATAGGCAGGAAGGCTGAGCCCAACTGAGCAGCAGATCTGGACTGGAATTCGGTCCTCAACATCAGCCCCCAGCTCACTCTTTCCACGACACTGTGCTGCCTCACCAAGCCTGCACATAGTAGGTCATCATCTCTAAAGCTCTAGTAGCCTGCAGCCCAGAAAGAGTTTAGCAGTTTCCTCAGGCTGCCATAACAAAATACCTCTAACTGGGTGGCTCGAACCACAGACATTTATTGTCTCGGTTCTGGAAGCTAGAGGACTAATCAGAGTGTCAGCAGAGTTGATGCCTTCTGAGGGCTGGGAGCAAGAGTCTGACCATGCCTCTCCCTGAGCTTCTGGTGGTTTGTTGACAATCTTTGGCATTTGTTGGCTTGTAGAAACACCACCCAATCTCTGCCTTCATCTTCACATGGCATTCTCTCTGTGTGAGTCTCTGTCTCCAAATTTCCTCTTTTTATAAGGATGCCAGCTGTATTGGAGTGGGGCCTACCCTAATGACCTCATTTGAACTTGATTACCTCTGTGAATACCCTGTCTCCAAATAAGGTCACCTTCTGAGGTACTGGAAGTTAGAACTTCAATATATGAATTTGGGAAGGACACAATTCAACTCATAACATGGGAGTTCTGAATTCCTCTCAGGATACCTACACACACCCCTACACACATACATCCCCAACACACACACCTCACACACACACACACACACACACACACACACACACACACACCTCATCTCCTGGATTCCAAAAGGCCACTGTTCTGCCAAGGAAACAAAAACAGCTGGGCTTCCCAGTGAGCCTTCAAACAAGCCCACTCACTCACTCACTCACTCCTTCTTTCCTTCACTCACACATCACTTGGGTTACCTATTTACCCAATTCATTCATCCTTTAAATTTATTCAGATTATTTACTTGCCGATCCATGCATTCATTCATGCATGGATTCATTATGCCAATCACAGATTTAATCATTAAATCCATTTCATTTATAAATTCAATAAACATTTACAGTCAGTGCCTACTATGTGCTAGGCACCGTCCGAGACTCAGGTGATACAGAAGTAAGCAAGACAAATAATTTCCACTTTCATGGACCTTCCAAAACCAATATTTCAAACACTGACAAGTACAAAGAAGAAAATATTTCAGGGTAAAGGGACTGAGACTTTACCTCTGGGGTTCCCTTTGGCTAGAAGTGAGGGGTTCCACTTGTCTAGAGGTGACTCCTCACTCGGAAAACTTCTCTGAGAAAGTGCTGGTCAGGCTGAGACCTTAAAGTTGAAAAGTAGCTGCCCAAGTAAAGACTCACGGAAGAGCATAGTAGGCAGTGGGAACAGCAAGTACGGAGGCCTTAAGACAGGTGATGCATCAGTCAGCATCCAAACAGGGAAGTAGGTAGCACATGCAAAACAGGAGAATTCAAGGAGGGTTTCTTTACAGAGGAGCTATCGCAAAAGACAAGGGCATAGGGAAACACGGGAACAGAGCACTGCCCGGGGACTGGGAACAGCAAAGCTGTTACCACTCTGAAAGGAAGAGGGAAGAGGGAAGAGGGTGGCTGGCATTTAGAGCTGGCCTCCTTGAAAGAATTAATGGCCTTGGTCAAGGGACACAGTCAGCCCAAGACACCGATAGGGAGAGAATCACTGGAATAAATATCCTTACCCCTCTGCTCCTTCCTTCTGATCTCCTGAGCGTGCCTGCCATTGACCAAACCCAGCTAGAGGCCCACCACAAGGGAAGCCTCTGTTGGACTGCACATCAGTCCCTCCTCTCCCCTGCCCTACCCCCCCCCCCCAGCCCTGGGCAGGCTGGAGAACGGTGCATCAGCAAGGGAATGCAGAAGCCACGCCCAGGCAGGAATGCACTTACTGTTCCCCCAGTCAGAGTGGCCAGTGTGTCTGGAGTGCAGGGGTGAGCAAGAAGAGGTAGGGCTGGAGGGCTAGCAGGGAGGGCCCCAATCATGTAGGGCTGAGGTAAGAGCCTGGGATTTTAATCCACCTGCAATGGGAAGACATTGAAGGGATCTCAGCAGAATGACATGGCTGACTTAAAAGCTCCCCTGGCCTGTGTGTGGGAAGTTCACATGTTCAATCAGGGGTTGCTCCCATGTATCACCCATCCGTTCCTCACTCAACCTTTCCTCTCTCTTACTCACCATCTCTCATCCCTTTGTGGTTTCAACAAACCCATCCCTGCTCAGTCCTCTGTGATGGCCCATGCCAGGTCCCATTCTGCACAGAGGTAAATGCAGGGATGCACAGACCTGGCTTGGTCCTCCAGGAGCTACCATCTTACCTGGTGACCTCCGACACAAAGAGAAAATTGGGAAGAACCTTAAGGAAGCCCCCTTGCCGGGAGGGGTGGAATCAGGCTGAGATGACTGGGCTGTTTCCTACTAGAAAGCATATGCTATAGGCCAAGACACAAGGTCTCTGCCACCCACTCTCTGTGTGACCTTGAGCAAGGTGGACAGCCGCTCTGAGCTTGCAAGACAGGGGTGCTAATACAGCCTGCCCATCCCGCAGGCCTGTGAAGGAAAAGGAGCGGCTCTGGAGGTTGTCGCAGGGACTGCCTAGCTGTTCACCAAGCACATTTCCTGAGTCATCCTGAGCACACAGCTGGACTACATTTCCCAGCCTCCTGTGGCATCAGATGTGCCACATGACGGTTTCATTGATGGAATGTGAGTAGAGTGATGTTTGCTACCCCCAAGGCCTGAGCCAGTAAACCCTCCATGCCTCTGCCCCATCTACCAGCGAGTGCAGAGGGTCTAGCACCCTAGGGATGGTTGAACCATAGAACAGAAGGCTCCTGGGTCCCTGAATCACCACAAGGACCAGGAGAATGAAAGCAAGAAATTAACCGTTGAGCTAAGCCACAGAAACCTGGGGGTTTGATCAGTTGTAACAGCCCCGCGGGCCTTCAGTAGTGCAGAAGCTGCAAGGGCTGCCTGGTGTGAGGGGATGCTGAGAGCACTGGAGAGCAGGAGGAAGTGAGGTCAGAGGGTCAGCAGGGCCCCAACCATGTAGGGACAAGGTAAGGACTATGGATTATATTGTGATTGGAGGATTTAAAACAAGAGAATATTCTGCCTCAATTCCACATCCTCCTCTTTACCATCAAGCCTGGCCCACCTACAGCAGTCCCAGAAGTTGATTCAAGTGGCAAATTGTGTCTCCATGCTTGCCTGTAGGATGCAGGGACCAGGTGAGCCTTAGTCCCTCCAGACTGGAGCAGTGAGAAGCCCGGGGCAGGGACAGGTTCCGAGGCCCCCAGGCTGGAGGAACCCCTTCCCAAGGGGTGAGGCGAAAAGGACAATCCACATTATTTAGGGCAAAAAAAGAGGCAGTCCCTGCCATTGCCCAAGACTACTGCTGAGGGGGTTTAGAGAGTCAGGCAACACAGACTTGTCTATCAGGGGTCCTCAAACTACGGCCCGCAGGCCACATGCGTCCCGCCGAGGACATTTATCCGGCCCTCCGGGTGTTTTTGCCGATGCCTTGTTTTTTTACTTCAAAATAAGATATGTGCAGTGCGCATAGGAATTTGTTCAAAGTTGTTTTTTTTTAAACTGTAGGCCGACCCTCCAACGGTCTGAGGGACAGTGAACTGGCCCCCTGTTTAAAAAGTTTGAGGACCCCTGGCTAAGTGAAGGGACCTTCAGGGACACTATACACATGGGGGAACTGAAACCCAAGACCATAGATATGCCCAAGATCACAGGAGAGTGAGGCCGTGGGGGTGAGCATGTGGGTAGGGGGGTGTCCAAGGACCTGGCACCAAAAGCAGGTCTTTCCTAGTCTACCCGTGGCCTTGAGAATAAGACAAGTCACCTTGGATGGAATTGTGAGGGTTATGTGAGTTAAGATGGGACATTCCTAACAAATGCCTGGCATGTAGAGGGTACTCCGTAGAAGATGTTGTAATCTCTGTACTTCGGTGGGTAACCTTGAACCCGCTGCTGACCAGCTGCTTGATGGAAAACACTTGTGGGGCCTTTCTCCCCGCTCTTAGTGCTCAAAAGGCTACCTGCCCAGACCACTTCCTTTTGTGTCCCCAGGCCTGCTTTACTACACTTTTACTGATAGAAGAAGGAGGAGGTGCAGAAAGAGAAGAAGGAGGAAAGCCAGGCTGGCATGCTTCAATGGTTGAGTGTTGGCCTATGAACCAGGAGGTTACAGTTCGATTTCAGTCAGGGCACATGCCTGGATTGTGGGCTCAATCCCCAGTGTGGGTTGCGCAAGAGGCAGCTGATCAATGATTCCCTCTCATCATTGATGTTTCTACCTCCCTCCCTCTCTCTTCCTCTCTGAAATCAGTACAAATATATTTAAAAAAAAAAAAAAAAAAAAAAGAAGGAAAAGGAGGAGAAAAAAGAGGAAGAAGAAAGGCCCGCTAAGGCTGCTGACAGGCAACTAACTGTTGAGGACAGTTTGCCCCTTTTTGAGAAATCACAGGAGACTTCTCTCTCAAGCCTCAACACCATGGGGATTTGTGCTTCTTCTAAGCAAAGGACTTGTGTTTATCTCCGGAGGCAATAAATCGCATCCCTGCTTGTGCCCTCTGCTGGGAAGTCTGCAATGAAATGCATGACCTGCCTTTACAAGCATTGGGCCCTGAGGGCAGGAACCACTGAATTCGTCCTCCCCTCCTACACTTCTTCACCTTTGCCTTGATGGCTTCTTTTTCTCACATGTTAGAGTGTATTTCTTTGTATATTACTTTCAGTCCTTTCTGGGAAATGACTGTGAAGGAAGGAGGAGAGGACTCCACTCCCTGTACTGCCTGGACCAGCAAGACTTGCCTCCCTCAACAGGCCCCCTGCCTCTGTGAATGCAGCCACCAGCCGGCCAGCTCTCAGGCATGTCTGTCTGTCAGTTTGCTCTGGACCAAGTTCCCCAAAGACCCCAGACTATTAGTTAGGCTCACAGAAGATCACCCTGCAGGAGACCTTCTAGGGAACTTCGAAAGGATGGCAGGAAGCAGGTTTGTGAATGAGTTGGCCAAGAAACCAGAAACTCCCCATATCTCCATCCACCTCCACGACCTCCAAAGCCAGCCCTATACCCTGGAACTTCCCATCCCCACCGCAGCCTTGGACATGGGATTTGGCTGGGCTCCTCTGCCCCCATTCTTGGGCGCTTTATTAGTCCTTTCAGGCTGCTATAACAAATTACCATAGATTGGGGCTTAAACAACAGAAATGTATTTCTCGTGGTTCTGGACGTTGGGAAGTCTAAGATCAGAGTTGCCAGCACGATTGGGTTCTTTGAAAGCTTTCTTTATGGCTTACAATGGATTCTCTCTGCATCCTTACAGGCAGGGGTGGGGGAAGGGGAGGAAGCTAGCTCTCTGGTATCTCTTAGAAGGGTGTTAATCCCATCACAAAAGCTCCACCCTCGTGACCTAATCACATCTTAAAGGTCCCACCTACTAGTACCATCCTTTGGGAGTTAGGGATTCAACACATGAATTTTGGAGGGGCATAATTACGCAGCCCATGACAGGTATGGAGATGACAGATTGTAAGAAAGGTTCCATTTGACCCTTCCCAAGAAAGCCCAAGCAGGGCCTATTCCTCTCTAGAATTTCAGTCGTACTAATGGGCAAAACTGGGCTGGTCCTTTCCACCTCTGAGCTAAAATTCCTCCCTTTAAATGCAGAGCAGATGATGGATAACCTCTGAAGGCCATGCCAGCTCTGCTCCTCCCCATCCAGCCTCCAGTATTCATTTCCTGAGCACCAAACCCGTGTCTGGCCTGAATGGTAGACATATGGTGACACCACAAGGGCATGATTATGAGGTGCTGTTGGGGTAAAGAATACACACTGAGTCCCAACCGATTTGGCTCAGTGGATAGAGCTTTGGCCTGCAGACTCAAGGGTCCCAGGTTTGATTCCAGTCAGGGGCATGTGCCTTGGTTGGGGGGAAAACCCCCAGTGGGGAGTGTGTACGAGGCAGCTGATTGAGGTTTCTCTCTCATCAATGTTTCTGGCTCTCTATCCCTCTCTCTTCCTCTCTGTAAAAAATCAATAAAATATATTTTTTCAATTCTCTAAAAAAAAAAATAATGAATATACACTGACAGATTGCTTAGGGAATCAGAGAAGGCTTCCCAGAGGAGAAACATTTGGCAGAGCCCTGACAGATAAATAGAAGTTTGCCAAATCATAGAAAAAATGAGAATTTTTCTATAGCATTTTATTTATTCATTTCCAGGGTCTCTTCCAGATCCATGACTCAGCAAACAGAGATTTAGAATCAACACTAATAAAAGAGAAACATGCAAATTAACCATCACTCTTCACTCCGCCACTTTGCTACACCACAAGCCATGGCCACCAGCCAATTGGGAGTGAGTATGCAAATTAACCCAATTAAGATGGCGGTGGCCATGGAGCTGGAGCGAGCAGGAGGCTTGGATTGCCCCTGGCAATGGAGGAAGCCAAGCTTTCCGCCTGCCCTGGCCAGCCCTCAGTTCAGCTCAAGACTACAAAGTTTCAATTATAGAAGATAAATAAATCCCAGATACCTGCTTCCAGCGGCCCTGGCCTCTGCTCAAGGCTACAAAGTTTCAATTGGGTCACCGGGGGGCATGGCCAGCATGAAAACAGCCCTCAGCCCCTCACCCAGGCTGGCCAGGCACCCAAGTGGGGACCTTCACCCTGAAGGGGGTGTGACCAGCCTGAAAACAGCCCTCAGCCCCTCACCAAGGTTGGCCACACCCCCATGGGATGAGGGTTCCCACTTCAGGGCTTGGCCAACCTGCAAACAGTCATCAGCCCTCACCCAGGCTGGCCAGGCACCCCAACGGGACCGCCACTCTGATCTGGGACACCCGTCAGGGCAAACCAGCCAGCGCCCACACGTGCACCAGGCCTCTATCCTATATAATAAAAGGGCAATATGCAAATTGACCCTAACAGCAGAACCATTGGGAATGACTGGTCACTATGACACACAATGACCACCAGGAGGCAGATGCTCAATGCAGGAGCTGCCCCCTGGTGGTCAGTGTGCTCCCACAGGGGGAGCTCTGCTCAGCTGTAAGCCAGGCTGATGGCTGCCAGTACAGCAGTGGTGCCGGGAGCCTCTCTCGCCTCCTCAGCTGCACTAAGGATGTCTGACTGCAGCTTAGGCCTGCTCCTCACTGGCAAGTGGACATCCCCCAAGGGCTTCTGGGCTGCCAGAGGGATGTCTGACTGCCAGCTTAGGCCCAATCCCTCAGGGAGCATGCATAAGCCAGCAGGTGGACATCTCCTGAGGGATCCCAGACTGTGAGAGGGCACAGGCCTTCTGAGGGACCCCCCAAGTGCACAAATTTTTGTGCACCGGGCCTCTAGTCTATATATATAAAAGACTAATATGCTAAGTGTCTGTCTGACCAGTAGCTATGACACACACTGACCATCAGGGGGCAAAGTCTCAATGCAGGAGCTTCTGTGACGCACACTGGCCATCTACAGAGAAATGGCACCACAGACCTGGCACTCACAAAACAACACTCAACTTCCCCCAAGTGGGACACAAGCTCCACCACCACCTCAGAGCGACACCCCACCAAATCACAGCTGATGCTGCCAAGACCCCATGGTGCAAAATATGGCCCACAGCCCAGCCCAGCCCCAAAAGGGTTGATGTGGGCACTAGGTAATGATATCACATAGCAACTCCCAGCTTCCTCTCCCTAGCAGCTAGCCTCCTTGCGGTGTATTCAGCCTAGGAACACAACTTGCTTTATAGCCAGGTGCAAACATTTTACACTTTAACCAAAAGTCTGTGAAGCATTTTCCCAGGTCTCATCTCATTTGATCATCACAGAGGTCCTGGAGTAGGTAGATAGGAGACTTGGTGGAATCCTATTTTCTTTTCATTAGCCAGAAAACAGAGATTTAGAAAGCTTAGAAACTTAACCTGACTGAAAAGAAGTAAGAAATGGTGGAACTTGAAAATGACTTCAGGTTTTCTCACTGCACAGAATATAGTCAAACACTGCTGCAGTTAAATATTTTACCCATTGTTTTCCCTGCATGATCTACAATAATAATCTTCTTTGTGTTGATATTTACTGCTGTGTTGCTGACAATTACCTGAAAGAGAAGTTTGGGTGCTTCGCTTCACTGGGCTAGAAAAAGTTTAACTACATCAGAAAGCAGGTCTAATTAAGCAAGTTTTATCTAATCTAATAAAAGAGTAATATTCAAATTAACCATCACTCTGAGACACCTAAGCCACGCCTACCAGCCAATCAGAGCGACTGTATGCAAATTAACCCAGCCAAGATGGTGGTTGATTTGCATACACAGGCATGGAGCAAAGACTGAAGACAGCCTAGAAGGAAGCCAAGTGCTGCAGAAGGGAGCCAAGCGTCAGAGAAGGGAGGAAGCGAGGCAGCAGAGAAGGGAGCGAAGCCTGCCTCAGCTGGCTTCGCTCCCTTCTCTGCTTCGTTCCAGCTCAGGAAGCCCTATTCTTGCAGGAATAGGCTGAGGAAGCCCTATTCTTGCAGGAATCTTCCTGCAATGGGCCTCTAGTGTATGTATATGTATAAGTATAAGTATAAGTATAAGTATAAGTATAAGTATAAGTATATGTATATGTATATGTATATGTATATGTATATGTATATGTGTATGTATATATGTGTGTGTTTGTATATATATGTATGTATATGGCTAAGTTGATTGACACATCCATGATACATATAAAGCTCTCACTGGTGCCAATCACACTCGTGTGTTTCAATCTGTCACTGTCTATCACGAATTTGGTTGATACTTCTATTATAGAGAAAGGGCGAATGGTGCTATTAAAATAGTTCTTCTAATTAATTTCCTTTCATTGTGCACTGGG
>PVJC01019341.1:0-30331 GCA_004026665.1 Murina feae
AGACACACCCAGGAGGACTGCTCTGAGCCTCAGATGCAGCTGGGGGCAGGTCCCCAGTGATGACACACACACACACACACACACACACACACACACAAAAGGCGCCTGGCAGACTGGGGCCATCATAGGACATCCACTGAGGGGTCCCAGACTGTGAGAGGGCACAGGTCGGGCTGATGGACTCCCTCCACCCCGAGTGCACAAATTTTTGTGCACCGGGCCCCTAGTAATAATAGAAATAAGCATCAATTTACCCATTTGATGAAACTTTTTTTAAAAAAACAAAACAAAACATAGTTGTAGCACAAAGAATTGCAACCTTATATAGAATTTATGATCAACTTCAAATATGAATACATTCTTTCTTTTGCACTTTTGATTCAATCTCAATTAACCTGTTTTTCAGTTCATTTCCTTATGTTTAAAATAAGGAGGTTTAATTACATAACCGTTAGGACCCCTTCTAGTTCAATAATAGCTCTTTTAACCTTCCAACTGCTGTATTTTCTGTGTTTCTTATACAAATAATTTGCCTTCCTATGATGATCCCAAAGGAAAATAGATTTGGGAATCAGATAATTCTGATCTTGAGTCTTATTCTGCCACTCTCTAATTGTATACCTCTGTATAAGCTATTTATACTTTTGAGCTCAGTTATTCCATCTTCGACATGAAGGTAAAAATAAGATCTGCCTTAATGTTCAATGATGTGAAAATGTTTGGAAGGTTCATTCAGTCTTTCAAATAAAAACTTAGAGCACCTCGTAAGTGCTAGGCATTAAATGTGATAGACTATGAAATGTGTAGTAAGTATTAATTCCTTCCCTTTCACTCCTCACCTTTCTCCCCATTTCTCTTTTCTTTTCTTAATTACATTTTTTATTCATTAATTTTGAGAGAGAGAGAGAGAGAGAGAGAGAGAGAGAGAGAGAGAGAGAAAGAGAGAGAGAGAGAGAGAGATTGATTTGTTGTTCCACTTGTATGTTCCCTAAGCAGGGATAGAACCTGCACTTTTGGCATATAGGGACAACACTCTTCCGTCTCTCAATAACTCTCAGTAGTAAGTCTTCCCCAAGCACTAGAGTATCATTCATCATCACAGCATGCTGTTTTATGTGTTAGACTGGGCATGATGGAGTCCTCCACAGAAAACTGGAGATCTGAGGCCTAAAAATGCTGTGGTAGCCAATCAAATTCCAATATCAGACATAGTTTATGGATGTTTGTTAATGGATGTTCGTGAGTTTCACAAAGTGAAAGATAATCGGCATTTATAGGGCAAAATGGTCAACATGGAAGGCACACTCTCTCCTTTTTTCATAGTTTATACTAAATAGATGCTGGCAGAATGCAATGCTTTTTGGGTTTCCAAGTTTGAACCAGCTTTGAATTATTTATATGTTTTCCATGATGGGAAATTAAATATTCTCTATATTGAGGATTTTTAGAATATTTGGGAAAGAAACAATTTACAGCTTGCCTTATTGTAATGATAACTTATACTATAAAAAGCAAATTTAGTTCTCAGCCTGTAAAATTTCAAAACTTTTAGACAGGAATATTTCATGTTTGTGGGATTTTCGTATGTGTTTTTAATCTTTATATTTTACACACGATATGAAGTATGATTCTCTTGCTATTTTTAACCTTTACAAAGTAAAACCTCATGTTCAGATTAGGCTGCAGAAAATTTTCATTTTCACACATTGAAATTTTTTTTAATTTAGTGTCAGTCCATTAAATAAACTAAAAAATAAACATTCAGAAATTAATGACATTAATTTAATTATAAAAATGCACCTTGCTACAAAAAAAAACCTATAAAAGTAGCTTTATGATTTGTATCTATTAAATGTTCTAAATGAACTCTGGTATTGAAACATATAATGTCCTAGATTCCACCCATTTTCTTTGCTTTGTGTCCAAAAAAGGTTGTATTAAAGTCATCAGAAACAGGTAATTTAGGAAGATCTTCAGAAAAGATTCCTCTTTCCTTAGCAGTCTGTTTCAATACTTAGCAAGATTTATTATCAGACTTTCATTTATTCTTTTAGTGAAACAAAATTCCCTCTTGTAGCTTCCCTCCCTGTTCCTAGCATAAATGAAAATCTAGAGTTTGACAATTACATAAGGGAAAAGGTATCCAACCTCATGTGGATTTTAAAATCATACTCCTAAATCCCTACTGTCCAGAAAATATTCCTCTTTTCTATTTAAATTTAGCTTTTTCGAGAAAACACATTAATATAAGATGTTTATATGCTAAATTGGCAGACTGTTCTATGTAGTCATTCACTGAAAAATCTTCAATGCTTGCATAACTCAAATATTTTTCTTTATTCCATGACTATATTAGCACATGACAGTTAATTGGATAAATGAGTCTCAAAATTATTTTAAGATAGTAAAAAATGGTCCACATGACATTTTAAAATTTTCAGTGGAACAGTAGAAGGAAATCAGAAATGACCAGAAAATGAATTTTAACGCACAGGCATTGAAAATGATATGTAAGAAAAATCTCAGAAGAAAGGAGGGTGCTCAGTGCTATGGTTAATATGCTTCAGAGGAGTCCGTTCAGTAGGGTTCCATTTTGCTATATTTTGATTCATCTTATTTTGGGGTCCTATAAAAATACCGGGGCTTGGTTATGCATTGATACTACCTACCCTTAGTCATTCCAATAAAAGAAACCATATTGCCCTTCCTTACCTACATATTTTCTAAATACATGACAACTGTTTCATCCTTTCTCTTTGCCATTTCATTATAGGTGAATATAAATTTAAATAAATTGTGCTGTCAGGGAAGACAGGAGTTGGTGAACAAAAATTAAGATTTGGTTCAAGTTTTCCAACTCATTATATAATGTCACTAGAATTTAAGAATTTTCCTCACTTTTTATGTTGGTTAGTACTTACCTTATTATCAATTTCAGTTCCAGAAACAATAATAATAGCTCTGGATCTTCAAATATCAACTATCCAAAACTACATAACTCCCTCTCTTTCTACCTTCCACACAAGTAGAAATCACAAAACCATTGCTTTGATCAGGATACATTCAACCTTCATGCAGAAGTAAGGGATGTATATAATCACTATTATTTCAATCACTATTGTTCACTACGGCATTTACTTCAATAAAATGTCTTCTCAGAACCCAAGATAGTCACACCATCATCACCCTTCTGATACATACTTTCTGAGGATGTGAAGCTGATAAGAACCAAACACTTGCTTAAGCCTAACCCTAACTATACAACATGTAGGATTTCTGTGAGTAAGAGATGTTATAGCAATTTGTAGAATATGGAATCTGTCCAAATGGTTAGTATCACCTATTGTGGAAAAATCATTTTAAAATCTTCACAAGCATGACTTTTATGTATGTATGGAGGTAAATATATATATACCTCCATACATACATAATTATTTTCTATTTGTGGTTGACATTCAATATTGTATTAGTTTCAGGTGTACAATACAGTGATTATACATTTATACACTTAACTATCACCCCAACAAGTTTAGTACCCATCTGACACTATACATAGTTATGACAATATTATTTTCTATATTCCTTATGCTTTACTTTACATCCCTGTGAAAACTTTTATGATTGGCAATTAGTACTTCTTAATCCCTTTTACTTTTTTCACTCATCCTCCTAACTCCCTGCCCATCTAGTGACTATCTGCTCTCTGTATCTATGAGTTTATTTCTGTTTTGTTTGTTCAATTATTGTTTTTTAAAATTCCATATGTAAGTAAAATGATATGGTATTTTTCTTTTTTTATCTTATTTATTTTGCTTAGCATAATGCCCTCTAGGTACATCAATGTTGTCACAATGGAAAATTTTCATATTTTTTATGGCTAAGTAATATTTCATTGATATATGTACCATATCTTCTTTATCTAATCATCTATTGATAGACACTTAGATTGCTTATATATCTTGGCCTCTGTAAATAATGTTACAATGAACATATGAGTACATATATCTTTACCAATTTACAATCTCACCAGTATTGCATGATGGTATCTTTTTCTCCATATCCTCACCAACACTTACTGTTTGTTGATTTATTGATGATAGCCATTCTGACAAGTGTGAGGTAATATCTCATTGTGGTTTTGATTTGCATTTCTTTGATGATTATGATGTTGACCATCTTTTCATACATCTACTGGCCATTTATATATATATACTCTCTGGAGAAATGTCTGTTCAGGCCCTCTTTCTATTTTTTAAATCAGATTGTTTTGTGGGGTTTTTGTTGTTGCTATTGTTGTCAAGTTATATGAGTTCTTTATAAATTTGGAATATTGACCTCTTATCATTGGCAAATATCTTCTCCCAATGAATAGATAGGGTGGTGTGTTTGTTTTATTGCTGGTTTCCTTTGCTACACAAAACATTTTTAATATGATGTAGTCCCATTTGATCATTTTTCCTTTTGTCTTCCTACCTATGAATTCTTCTAGGAGTTTTTTTAAAAATATATTTTATTGATTTTTACAGAGAGAAAGCGATAAGAATTGAGAGTCAGAAACATCGAGAGAGAAACATCGATCAGCTGCCTCCTTCATGCCACCCACTGGGGATGTGCCTGCAGCCAAGGTACATGCCATTGCACGGAATCGAACCTGGAACCCTTGAGTCTGCAGGCCCATGCTCTTACCCACTGAGCCAAACCAGCCAGGTCTCTTCTAGGAGTTTTATGGTTCCAGATATTAAAGTATTTAATCTATTCTGAATTTAATCTTGTATATAGTGTAAGAAAGTAGTCTGCTTTCCTTTTTTTCTTTTTTTTTCTTTCAGGAATCAGTCTAGTTTTCCCAGTACCATTTATTGAATACTTTCTTTACCCATTGTATATTTTTGTCTCCTTTGTCATGGATTAATTGACCAAATAGGCTTGGATTTGTTTCTGAGCTCTCTATTCACTTTCATTGATTTAGATGTCTATTTTTATGTCAGTACCATGCAATATTGATTACTATTGCCTTATATTACAGTTTGATGTCAGGTAGTGTGATACCTTCACTTTGTTCTTCTTTCTCAAGATTACTTTGGTTATTCAGGGTCTTTTATGGTTCCATATAAATTGTAAGATTATTTGTTCTAGTGAAAAATACCATTGATATTTTGATAGCAATTGCACTGAATCTGTAGATTGGGCATTTTAACAATGTTAATTCTTCCTACCCATGGGCACAGGTAAGCCTTCCATTTATTTGTGTCTTCTTTGGTTTCTTTCTTCAGTGTCTTATAGTTTACCAGTTACAGATCTTTTATCTCCTTGGTCAAATTAATCCTAAGTATTTTATTATATAATTGTAAAAGGTATTATTTTCTTTATTTTTATTTCTGATAGTTTGTTATTTGTGTATAAAAATCCAACTGATTTCTGAATATTAAATTTGTATCCTATTACTCTGGTGAATTCATTTATTAGTTATAATCATTTTTGGTGGAATATTTAGGGTTCTCCCTTTAAAGTATTCTGTCATCTGCAAACAATGACAGTTTTGCTTCTTTCTTTTCAACTTGGATGCCTTTTATTTCTTTTCCTTGTCTGATTCCTGTGGCTCAGACTTCCAATACTAATTTGAATAAAAGTGGTGAAAGGCTACATTCTTGCTTAGTCGTTGATCTTATAGAAAAATACTTTCAGCTTTTTAGCATTGAGTATGATATTAGCTGTGGATTTCTGACATAAGGCCATTATTATGTTGAGGTCTGTTCCGCTTATACCCACACTGCTGATAGCTTTTGTTATAAATGGATACTTGACTTTGCTAAATGCTTTTTCTGCATTTACTGATATGATTATATGATTTTTATTCTTCATTTTTATATGGTATAAAACATTAATTGACTTGTGGATATGAACCAGTCTTATATCTAAAATAAATCCCTGCTTAATATATTGATAATTTCCATTTGCTAATAATTTATTGATGTTTTTTGCATCTACATTCATCAGGGATATTGGCCTATAATTTTGTCATTGATAGTGTATTTATCTGGTTTTGGATTTAACATACTGCTAATCTCATAAAATAAGCTTGGGAGTCATCTCTCCTCTTGAAATGTTTGAAATACTTTGGGAAATACAGGTTTCAGTTCTTCTTCAAATATTTGGTAAAATTCTTCTTTGAATCCATCCCATCCAGCACTATTGTTTGTGGAAAGTTGTGTTTTGTTTTGTTTGTTTGTTTGTTTAGCAATACCTTATGTCTTTTTTTTGCTTTAATTTTTTAATTTTTTAATTTTGTTTTATTGATTAAAGTATTACAAAGATTGTTAAATAAGTCTCCATTTTTCCCCTTGACCTTCCCCCCTCCTCCCCTACCCCCCAGTGTCTTGTGTCCATTGATTATGCTTATATGCATGCATACAAGTCCTTCAGTTGATCTCTTAACTCCCCCCCCAACCCTCTGAGCCTTCCAGCTGTAGTTTGACAGTCTGTTCAATGCTGTTCTGCCCCTATATCTGTTTATGTTCATCAATTTATAATGGTATTTATTATCCATAAATAAGTGGGGTCATGTGGTATTTTTCTTTCATTGACTGGCTTATTTCACTTAGCATAATGTTCTCCAATTCCATCCATGCTGCTGCAAATGGTAAGAATTCCTTCTTTTTTACAGCAACATAGTATTTGTGGAAAGTTTTTATTACTGCTTCAATTTCACTAGGTATAATCTGTCCAGATTTTCTGATTATTTCTGATTCAGTTTATAAATATTGTATGTTTCTAGAAATACTAATATATCCATTTTGTCCAGATTGTCCAAATTGTTAGCACATACATGTCCATAATATTTTTTAAATCCCTTTTATTTAAGTGGTTAGTTATTAATTTTCATCTTTTACTTCTGGTTTTATGTTTTAGGATCTTCTCTCTTTTTTTCTTTTTTAAAATTTTATTGATTTTTTTTACAGAGAGGAAGGGAAAGGGATAGAGAGTTAGAAACATCAATGAGAGAAAAACACCAATCAGCTGCCTCCTGCACATCCCCCACTGGGGATGTGCCCACAACCAAGGTACATGCCCTTGACCGGAATCGAACCTGGGACCTTTCAGTCTGAAGGCTCACGCTCTATGCACTGAGCCAAACTGGTTAGGGCTCTTTTTTTCTTAATGAGTCTGGTTAAAGGTTCATTAATCTGGTTTATCTTTACAAGGAACCAGATCTTGGTTTTATTGATCTTTTCGTATTCTTTTTTTAAATTTTTTTTAGACTCTATTGCATTTATTTCTGCACTGATTTTTATTATTTCCTTCCTTCTATACACTTTAGGCTTTGTTCTGTTTTTAGTTCCTTTAAGTGTAAAGTTAGATTGTTTATTTGGGATGTTTCTTATTTCTTGAGATAGACCTGTAATGCTATGAATTTCCCTCTTAGGATTGTTTTTATTGTCTTCCATAGATTTTGGGTTGTGTTCTCATTTTCATTTGTCTCAAGGTATCTTTTGATTTCTTTCTTGAACTCACTGTTAATTCATTCATTTTTCAGTAATGTTTTTTAGCCTTCCAGTCTTTATCAGAATTTTTTTGTTTGATTTCTAGTTTCATACCATTATGATTAGAGAAGATGCTTGATATGATTTTTAATCTTAACTTTATTGAGACTCGTTTTATGTCCTAACAT
Organism: Murina feae; assembly: GCA_004026665.1. Lineage (NCBI taxonomy): Eukaryota > Metazoa > Chordata > Mammalia > Chiroptera > Vespertilionidae > Murina > Murina feae. The sequence continues at coordinate 7,667 of PVJC01019341.1, forward strand.
GTGGTCTATCCTAGAAAATGTTCTTTGTGCTCTTGAAAAGAATATAAATTCTGAAGCTTTGGGGTGAAATGCTCTGAAGATATCAATTAAATGAATCTGGTATAAGGTGTCATATAAGGCCACTGTTTTCTTAATGATTTTCTGTCTGAAAGATCTATCCATTACTGTCAACGGGATGTTAAAATTCCCTTCTATGACTGTAATACTGCCCATATCTCCATATGCGCATATGCTTTACATATATAGATGCTCCTATGTTGGATGCATAAATGTTTACAAGGGTATATACTCTTATTGGATTGTTCCCTTTATCATTATGTAGGGTCCTTCTTTGTTTCTTACTGTAGCCTTATTTTAAACTCTATTTTGTCAGATATAAGTATTGCTACCCCAGATTCTATCTTTCCTTTCCATTTGCATGAAATATCTTTTCCCATCTTATTACTTTTAGTTTGTGTGTATCTTTTGTTCTCAAGTGGATCCCTTGTATACAGCATATATATAGATCTTGTTTCTTATCCATTCAGATACTCTATGTCTTTTGATTGCACCATTTAAGCCTCTATATTTAAAGTGATTATTGATAGGTACATATTGTCACTTTTATTTCTTTAACTATGTTTTTCTGTTTTATTTTGTGTGTTTTTCTTCTTTCTCTTCTTTTTCCTTCTTTTCTTTGTCTTCCTTCACCCTTCCCCCTTCTTCCTCTTCTTATTTTCCTTCTTCTTCTCTCCTCCCCCTTCTCCACATCTCCTCCTCATATTTTTTTTTTTTTTTTTTTGCTTTGGGGAGTATGAGTATTTTATTGTTTTAATTGTTTAAAGTATTACATATAGTATTACATATATCTCCTTTTTCTCCCATTGACCTCTCCTCAGTAACCCCCAACCCCAGCACATGCCTTCATCCCCCTAGGGTCTGTGTCCATTGGTTATGCTTAAATGCATGCATGTAAGTCCATTGGTTGATCTCTTAACACCCCCCTCCACCCTCCCTTGCCTTCCCTCTGAAGTTTGACAGTCTATACTTCTTTTTCTTTAAGAAATTCCTTTAACATTTCCTGTAATACTGGTTTGGTGGTAACAAACCTCTTTAGATTTTTCTCGTCTGTAATAATCTTTATTTCATCTTAAATTTTAAATGATAGCTTTTCTGGGTACAAGTAGCCTTGGGTGTAGGCTCTTGTTTTTCATCACTTTGAATATTTCATGCCAAACCCTTCTGTCATGAAATGTTTCTGTTGAGAAATAAGCTAACTGCCTTATGGACCTCCCTTGAATATGACTAACTCTCTATCTCTGTGACCTTTAAGATTCTCTATCTTTAACCTTTGCCATTTTAACCATGATGTGTCTTGGTGTAGGTCTCTTTGGATTCATCTTGTGTGAGATTCCTCTGTACCTCCTGAACTTGTATGTGTTTTTTCTTCACCAAGTTAGGGAAGTTTTGGGTCATCATTTCTTCAGATAGGTTCGTGATCCCTTTCTCTCTCTCTTCTCCTTCTGGTATCCTATAATAAGGAAGTTGTTATGCTTCATGTTGTTCCAAAGGTCTCTGAAACTATCCTTATTTTATAAAACTCTTTTTTTTATTTTGCTGCCTTTCTTGTATGTTTTGTTCTACCTTGTCTTCCATAATGCTAATTCTGTCCTCTGCTTTATTCAACCTACTGTTTATTCCTTCCAGTGTATTTTTTATATCAGATACTATATTTTTCACTTTTGACTGGTTCCTTTATATAGTTTCTATGTTGTCTTTCATTCTGTTGATTATTTTTATTGCTTTGAACTCTACATCTGATAAATTGCTTGCCTCCATTTAACTTAGATTTTTTTCCTGGAGATTTCTCCTGTTCTTTCATTTGGACCATGTTTCTTTCTCTCCCCATTTTGGCTGTCTCTTTGTGTTTGTTGCTATGTATTAGATAGATGTGCTCTGTCTCCCAGTCTTGATGGGGTGGCCTTATGTACTAGGTGTCCTGTGGATTCCAGTTGTGCAATTTCCTTAATCACCTGAGCTGGGTGCTCCAAGAATGTCCCTTGTGTGGCTTAAGTGGGCATTCCTATTAGAATTGAGGCTTGGTTGGTATTGGCCCATTCATCCCTGGGATTGACCCTCAGGCCAGCTGACTGTGAGGCTCAACCCTGACCACAGCATGTGAGCTGATTTGCAGGTAACACACAAAGCAGAATTCATATCAGTAGGGTCTGGTGCCTTCTGAGATTTTCCTTTGGATATGTGGCTTATGTAGCTTATTCAATCCTGCTCTGATGTTGTCTGAAGCTGGCTACTGGGTGTGTTTGTTCTGGACCTTTGGGGAAGGACTCTGGTACAGGCTTATGTCAGCCACTGGCTGTGATTGGCTCTGAGCAAACTGTTTAGAGATAAAGCAATCCACAGTTTGTGGCTACTTTTGCTGGGCCTAGGTATGTGGGGGAAGTACCAAGCTGTGCACCAAGGGTGGCTCTTACCAGCCCTGGGCTCAGGGGCAAGTCAGCAAAAATTCCAAAGCACCCTAAGATCCAGCACCATATGCCTTTGCCTACCACCTGCCTAATAGGCTCAGTCACTGAAAGGGCTTTGGTAGGTTCTCAGTGAGTCACCAGGTAGGGGCAAGTGGTGTTTAATAAATTCATACATGTGCAAACTCAATACCAAGTGCTGGGTCTGAGACCACTCAGCAAATATCTACAAGTATATTAAATACTAGAGGCCTGTTGCAGGAAGATTCCTGCAAGAAAAGGGCTTCCTGCAGTTGAAGCAAAGCAGAGAAGGGAGTGAAGCTAGCCTAGATGGCCCGCTTGCTTCTCCACAGCTTTGCTCCCTTCTGCAGCGCTTGGCTTCCTTCTATGCTGTCTTCAGTCTTCACTCCACACCTGTATATGCAAATTAACCACCACTTTGTAATTTGCATAGTTGCTCTGATTGGCTGGTGGGCATAGCAGAGTGATGACCAATTTGCATGTTTCTCTTTTATTATTGTAGATAGCTCCCAACAGACTTTTGTGGGGGAGCAGGGTCTCAGGGATTCATCAGGTTGAGGCCAGCAGAGTATATCAGGCCCAAACCAACCAAGGTTTTGCCATATGAAGGAGGCCTCTGTCCTGATCAGGTGCAAAGGAAACATGATCCATGTCCTATAGGCACACAACTCAGTCTATCCCTGATTGTGCAAGGAGGAGACAATAGGGTGGGGTTGCCAGGAGTCTAGAAGGAGGGGCTAGTGGATCTCTGGCGAGGAAGAAATGGTGGTCAGGCTTTGGGGAATATGGAGGATGTGGCTCCAGTCCCAGAGACACACAACTCAGTGTGTCCTAGATTTTTCCCCAGGGCAGAGCCAGTAGGAGTTGGGTAGGTGGGGCCCACACCAGAATCCAGAGGGTGAGTCTTCCAGAAACCCAGCAAGTGGTTCTAGCAGATCTCATGTGAGGGGGAAGTATCAATAAGGTTCACTGTTATAGGGTAAACAGCCCTTAACCCAAAGCCACACAACTCAGTTACTGACTCAGCAGGGCCTAAATTCTTCAGGAAGTCCAGAGGGTAAGGCTATTGCTTTCCTCCAGGCTGATGCTGCAGGGAAGGTAATGCTCAACCCAACAAAGATGGTGTCTGCAATATGGAAAAATGACTGAGCAGAGGGATCCTGGTAGCTGTCCTTTCAGCTCTCTCTGACAAACCCCAGATTCTCTTCACACAAACTCTCATCTGCTTTGCTTTCTCCACCAGAACCAGGGTGATTCATACAACTACGAATGAGATTTTGTTGACCAGTTAAAAGGGTGCCTTTGTCTCTAGCATACTGCCATCTTTCCCTAATGGACAGAAACCCCACTGCTTTTCACAGCCTGATGCTATATGGTCACCACTTTCCGGCTCAGGCGTTAGTGGGGTGGGGGGGTGGTGGGAACAGCTTGGCTTCAAGTTGAGATCCCATGCTTCTCCCTCCTGAACCTCAGCTGCTGCCCATGGGAGCAGGGCCATCTTTTTTCCAGTCTCCTATCTTCCTTCTAGTCTTCATGTGGCATTATCTATAAATCCTTACAAGACTCCTCTTCACCTAGTCTTCAATTGGTTACTCAGGATCATAGCTCTATAATTTAGTTGTAATTTCAATTTGGTCCTGGGAGGAGATCAATGTAATTTCCACTGCCATCTTAGATGTCTCTATTTTTAGTATTCTTTTAATCATTTCTAATTCCCTTAACTGATAATATTTCTATATTCTTACTAATAGCAAGAATGTAAGGTCATTTCAAAATTTACAAAACTATCTCTAATTATTCTTGACTTCCAGATGTAATGAAAGAAACAATAGGAATAGCTTTTTCTGTACAGAAATATCTGCCAAAATTACGATTAAAATTTTATATGTACATTCATTCCATCTATAGAAAGTCTATATAATAGATCTTTCTAATATCTCTAAACTTCTTTAAAAATCAATTGCTTTCAACACACTTGCCTTGGTTAAATATTGCTTATGGTCATTTCAAAAAGTATTTGGGACCTGAAAAATGAAGACAGTTCAGAAATTTCCACATTTCCACATAACAAATGGTACACAGCATTTTACTGAGGTATTTGGAACTTGAGGTCCATGATTAATACTGCCAAAGAATTTTCTGGAATGTGATTTTGTTGACCAGTTAAAATTTTGAACACATTCCCCACAACTTTTAGTACCTTTGGAAAATGGAAAGGAAATGCTGTCATTTATTTACATTGGTTATAATATTTTTAAAACCACTCTCCTCAGTAGGTTAATATTTATTAAGCAAATAAAAAATATTCTATTTTATAGCTAACATCAAAATGGTAGCACTCAGAAAAGTGCATTTAAATTTATTTTAATCAGTAGTCAAATGTTTATAAAAATAATGCTGATTTGAACACTGTGTCATTAATGTGCCACAGACTAATATGGCCTTTCTGTAATTATGATTCAAAGCCTAAATTCAGCCACCTCAAATGATATGGCATACTTACCTCAAGCAATTAAATTATTCAGCAGAGATGATTATGTAACATTTTCATGTTTTAAAATGTCCATATTGAAAATTTCAGGTCCCAGTACCATTACCAATTGAGTTTTTTTTTTGTGTGTGTGTGTGTGTGAGTGTGTAATATCTGCATTCTAAGTGTAGTACCAGAAGCCCAGTGCACGAAATCCCGGGGATCAGGCCTAAACCAGCAGTCGGACATCCCTCTCACAATCCTGGACCACTGGCTCCTAATCACTCACCTGCCTGCCAGCCTGGTCGCCCCTAACTGCCCCCTCCCTGTCAGCCTGGTCACCCCCAACTGTCCCCCACCCAGCCTAATTGCCCCTAACTGCCCCCCCTGCTGGCCTGGTCACCCCCAACTGCACGCCCCCAGCCAGCCCGGTTGCCCCTAACTGCCCCCCCCACCAGCCTGGTCACCCACAACTGCACCTCTCTGCTGGTCTGATCACTCCCAACTACCCCCCCACTGGCCTGGTCAACCCTCATGCCCCCCTCCCACCAGCCTGACCATACAGCCTGCTGTTCAGTCATTTGGTCATCCCTTACTAACCCCCCTGCTCGCCTGGTCATAAACAGCCATCTTATGAGGGCATGAGGATTAATTTGCATATTACCTCTTTATTATATAGAATTACTATATAAATCTCTTACTCTATTTACCTTGAAATAATTATTTATAAGCTAAGGTCTTGAATTAACATTTTCTTTTCTAATTTTATATATCCCTACATTTTTAACATTTTCTATATATTTTCTTTTTCAATCTTGTGATCATATTCACTTACTTTCATCAGAAAAGACTATAGAATCTCTAATTTTGTATTAAAAAGGACTAATATCCTCATGTCTCAAATCAATAAAAGAATAGTGATATTATTTGGCATAATTTAATTAATTTATTGTTCACCTTTACAAAGATTTGTGTTGCATCATGTAGATATCACAATTCATATTTTCTTCCAAAAATGTAATCCATTTGTCACAGAATTATGTAATCAAAATAGTACAAGGAAACTCAAAGCCTTTTCTAAATGCAAATGCCAGAATTGGGTTTTTTAGAATAAACAAAGTGATGGTGTGAACAGCTGGTGAGTACTCAAGTTTTCCTAAAGGAAAAGAAACTAATTGACTAATTGAGGCCCAACAGGGATTTTTTACAGTAATCAGCTAGTAATTTGTAGACAACAAGACCTATGCCACTCATATGAAGCACCTTATAGAATATTTAAGGAAAACAGATATTCTTGTCTTCTAATATACAGTGCTAAAGTAGGCCTTTCTTAAAGCTCTGACGTGAAAAATTGTCATGGCTTTTATTAGAAGGCAGTGGAGCATAAGGGCAAAGAACAGCCTTCAGCATCAGATATTTCTGGATTTGGTTATGAGACACTTTATTTGATTCACTCTAATCTCACCTGTTTAATAGAGTTCACTATAATACTTCAGAGGGTTGTTGTGAAATTTAAAAGGGATAATATATGTAAAGTGCTTGGCAGAATAACTAAAATTTAACAAGCACTAGAAAACGATTTTGTTGTTATCTCTTTATATTAATAACTAGAGGCCCCATCCAGGAAATTCATGCAAGACTAGGCCTTCCTTCCCCTGCCTGCTGGCATGGGCTTCCCTCTGGCACCTGGGCTTTGTTCAGTCTAATTAACATATTATACTTTTATTATTATACATTAATACCATTATTGTTCAATTTTATGCAGTGATGGAGAGAGAGCTGGTTTGCAAGTAATACCCATATGCAAAAACAAAATTTAACAATCTGGGGCACTATCAAAGCTATTTGAATAAAGAAAGACAACAGAAAAAAAAGTGTTAAAATTTGAAATATGTATTATGGTTAATAGTCATCTGTCTAACTTGATGTTAGTTTATGGAAAGAAATAAATATATTTTTTTTAGTTATGCTTTGAAACCTGAGTCAGATTATTAAAATCAACATTAGAGTCAGCTTTCTAGTTGCCTCTGCTTGACTGTGTGCTCTCAGTTTGAGGTGAGATTCCTTGCGTTATTCTTCTGGTATTCGTTGGCTTTGAATCACTTTGCTCCCTTGTCAAAATTCAGTGCTGGCTGCATGAAAGCAATGGCATTTGTTTCTTCTGGCAAAGAGAAGTGGCAGGAGGGTGACTGGGAACATTGTTTATAGAATAACTCAACATTAGAGAACATTTTTGATCTTTAGGTTTTCATCCCAAGACAAACCATAAGGGAAGTTGCAAACACTAAAAATTATTTCTTTTATTGTAGAATTTGAATGATAACAGGATTTTTTAATATGTCTATTTGTTAAGTTAGCACAACTGACATTCCTTAGTTGCATTAATATATAATATTTGACAACTGGTTTGGCTTTTTCCTGAACGAATGTACCATATATTGAATTGAATTTATCTTAAATGGGTAATTTATTTTAAAGGTGAAACCAGTTGTACACATAAGTATACACCATATCAGCAACATATAAAAATTATCATTTCAGTTTTTTTCTAGTGGTTGCATGAACTGATTATGTATATGAATACATATGTCACTTCTTACTCGATACCCACTCAAGGTTACAGGAAGAAGTCAGACATCATTTCCAACAGGGCAAACACCGTTCCTTGAAAACGTATGTAATCATTAAAAGAAAAATGAATAAAACATTTCCAGTAATCTGCTGCACAAGTTTTATTACACACATCCCAATATTTTAGGTCTCGGGTGACATGCTTGCTCATGTTAAAGCTTTGAAAGAAACTGCTTTACTCCTTAAGAAAATGAATCATACTACATGCATAGAGACACACATTAAATAGCACAAATGCTTCATAGAGCTTCATATAGTCTTCTATTCTAGGTTCTTTGCATACAATGTGGCCAAAGTATGCAAAGTATAATATACTTAAGTAAATCCAACTGAATTTCCTTTTTAACTTTTTTTATATTTTTTAGTTTTGTTGAGGTATAATCCTATCTAAAAAAAGAGTAATATGCAAATTAAGCATCACTCCATCACAAAGATAGCCATCCCCATAGCCACAAGATGGCGGCACACATAGCCACAAGTTGGCAGTGCCCAGTCCGGCTCAGCCCCGCCACTGAAGTGGTTAGGCCTATTAGCCAGGCAGGTGATGGGGGTGGCGGGGGGGGGGGGAGCCCAAGGGGTGGAACAGGTATCAGAGGGGTCTGGGGGCCCCCTGCCCAGGCCAGAGGCCTTCACCAGACACCTCAGGCATGAGCAAGGGTGGAGCTGGTGATTGGAGGAGGCAGTGGCAAGGCTGGAGATTGGAGGGGCCTGGGCCCCACAGAGCCAGCGATCAGAGGGGCAGGGGCAGAGTCTGTGATCACAGGGGTCTGGGCACCGGTGGAGCCAGGAAAGCAGGGGCCTGGGGATCCCCTGCCCAGGCCTGCAGCCTTGGCCAGAGGCTGCCAGTGGGGCAACGGCAGAGCCGGCAATGGCAGGGGGCAGGATCATAGCTGGTGATCACAGAGGCCTGGGGTCTGTGAAGCCTGCAATTGGAGGGGCCTGGGGGTCCTCTGCCCAGGCCTGCAGCCTTAGCCAGATGTTACAGGCCTGGGCAGGGGTGGATCTGGGATTAGAGGGGCAGGGGTGGAGCCGGTGATCAGAGTGAACTACAGAGGAAACACCTTTTCTTACCATTCATTAGCTAAGCTCCCTGTATGCCACTGGTAATATTCTTAGTAACTTGGGTAATAAGAATCCAAAAAGGTGATCTAGGGTTTTTCCACCACACTCCTGGAGAAAAAAATGTAGGTCCACTACTGGAGGGCTAAGAAATGTCATATCCTGCCCTAGCCAGTTTGGCTCAGTGCATGATGCCTCAGCCTGCTGACTGCATGTTCTGGGTTCAATTCTGACCAAGGGCTTGTACCTAGATTGCACGCTCCTCCCTGGTGGGGGCCCAGATCAAGACATATGTAGAAGGCAACCAATCAAAGTGTTCCTCTCACTTTGATGTTTCTCTCTGTTTTTCTCTTCTCTTCCACATTCTCTAAAAATCAATGGAAACATATCCTCAGGTGAAGATAAAAAAAAAAAGAAAGAAAGAAATGTCATATTCTATGAAAGACATATCTTAAAAATGCCTAAAGAAAGTTGTCATTTCTTCATGGTGAAGGGACTGGAGTCCATGTTGATGAAAACACCTTGGTGGCTGCGGTGACTGGCAGTGGCTGCAGCAGTGGGGTGATGGGGCTGGTGGCTTCCCCTCATTAGCCTGGTCACCTCCCACAAAGGTAGGCCAGACTGTGGCTTAGACCTGTACCCCAAGGGGAGCAGGAAGTGGGCCTAGGTCATCAGTAGGACACCCCCTGAGGGCTTGCAATATGTGAAAGGGGGCAGGCTGGGCTGAGGAACCCCCACACAGTACACGAATTTCATGTACCAGGCCCCTAGTTGAAAAGTAAAGTTGCAAGATAAAATTGTAAGATATTTTTGAGTGTATATTAATGATTTGATATACGTATATATCTAGGCTATTAGGTTTAATGCTGCAATTAACATGGGAGTGCAGGTATTGCTTGGAGAGCCTATTTTCATCACCATTATATGTACATAGAAGTTGGATTGCTGAATAGTAGGGTAGTTCTATTTTTCATTGACTTTAGGAATTTTCATACTGTTTTTCCAAAGTAGCCACACCAATTTATATTCCTACCCACAGTTCATAAGGGCTCCTTCTGTCCCACATCTTTGCCAACACTCGCTATAGCTTTTCTTTTTCATGCTAGCTTTCGTTTCCTCACCTATAGATGGTTACTCTATTAAATATCATTTAGGACAAGAAAAGAACTATACCTGTTGTCACACAAGTGAAGCAGGTATTCTTTTAATGAAAAATTATATTTTCATTTTTTTAATGTTATTTATTTTTTAAATTTATCTTTATTGTTGGAAGTATTACAGTTGCCCCCCCCCCACACACACACACACACTGATCCCCGCCTTTCAGACCTTCACCACACTATTGTCTGTTTCCATGGGTTGTGCATATAAAGTCTTTGGTTAATCTCTGCCCACCCTCATCTTCCCTCTGCTACCTCTCAGTCTGTTCCATGCTTCTATGTCTCTAAGTCCCTTTTGTTCATTGGTTTATTTTGTTCATTATATTCCACATATGTGTGAGATCATGTGATGATACTTGTCTTTCTCTGACTGGCTTATTTTACTCAGCATAAAACTCTCTTTAAGATATCTGAGTTTAGTGTGCTTTGCATTCTTTAATACAAATAGTAAAAAGGCAGAGGTTCTGGTCACTGCAAGGTCTTGAACATATTACAAGAGCTCTTCATATCAAGCTTGCATCTCACAAAGCATGTTTATAAATTGCAATTGCTGCACATCCAGTGATGTGCGACGAGGATATTTTACTATACCTATACTAAGTGACAAAAATAAGAAGTTAAATGACTTCCTCAGGGAACTGAGTCAAATCCCTCTAATTCTAAAGCAAATTCTATTCTGTTACACCTACATCTCTAAAGGACACAGTGTTTGGTCATTTTCAATGTAGATTCAAAAAATATTTACATATGATTTTTAGAACTTGTTTTTCTTCTCTGTGAATTCAACTTTAAAAAAAAATATTCCTCATAGCCTGCCTGCTGTGGCTCAGTGGTTGAATGCCGAGTCACGTAAAAGGCACATCACTGAAATTCCATGTTTAGCATTTGAAGAAGCACCAAACTGTTTTGTTTTGTTTCTTCATGGATAAATCATTTTACATTACCAGCAGCAATGTACAAAGATTCCTATTTTTCTGCCTTCTTGCCAACACAATTTTAATTCAAAATAATTATGGCCATCCTAGTGGGGTACAGTGGCATTTCATTATGCATTACCCTAATAACTAATGATTTTGATATTCTTAATTGACAATGTATCTTCCTTTGAGAAATAGCTATTCAAGTCCCTTTTCCCACTTTCAAAAATTAATAAAATATATTTTTATTGCTTTCAGAGAGGAAGGCAGAGATAGCTAGAAACACCAAAGATGAGAAGCATTGATTACCGCTCCTGTACATCCCCTAGTGGGGATTGAGCCCAATATCAAGGTATGTGCCCTTATCGGGAATGGAACCGTGATCTCCTAGTTCTAGGTTGACACTCAACCACTGAGCCACACAGGCTGGGCATTCCTTTTCCCACTTTTAAATTGGGGCATTTTTTGTGGTTGCTAAATTATAGGTGATCTTTAAATATTCCAGATATTAAAGTCATATATGATTTGCATTATTTTACTTCACACTGTAGGTTGTATTTCCTGATAATTTAATTTCCTGTTAATGTCCTTTGATGCACAATTTTTTTTAATTTTGATAAACTTAAATTTATATTTTCTTATTGCTACTTGTGTTTATGATGTCATATTATAAGACTCTATTGCCAAATCCAAGGTTATGAAGATTTACCCCTAAGTTTTCTTCCAACATTTTTATGGTGTTTGCTCTTATAATAAGGTAATTGATGTAAGTTAATTTTGTTGTGGTGTAAGGTAGGAGTGCAATATCAATCTTTTGCATGTGGAAATTCAGATTTCTCAGCACCATCTGTTATAGAGACTATTTTTGCCCAAAGGAAGCATTTGGCACTCTTGTCAAAAATCAATTGACAACATATGTGAAGATTTCTTTCTGTACTTGCAATTCTGTTCCACTGATCTGTATGTCTAATATATGCCAATATCACACAGTTTTGATTACTAGAGCTTCATTATATTTTGAAATCAAGAAGTGTGAGTAATCCAAATTTATTTCTCTTTTACAATATTTTAAATTTTTAATTCATGACCTTTTACATATTAATTTAAGGGTAGGGTTTTCCATTTCTTGGAGAAAAAATAAGGCTGTTATAATATTGATAGGGATTTAATTGAGTGTGTAGATCACTTTAAGTGCATTGACATTTTAACAATAATAAGTCTTTTTTAAAATACATCTTATTGATTTTTTACAGAGATGAAGGGAGAAGGATATAGAGATAGAAACATCAATGAGAGAGAAACATTGATCATCTGCCTCCTGCACACCTCCTACTGGGGATGTGCCCGCAACCAAGGCACATGCCCTTGACCAGAATCGAACCTGGGACCTTTCAGTCAGCACGCCAACACTCTACCCACTGAGCCAAACAGGTTAGGGCAATAATAAGTCTTTTAATCATGAACATGAGTTGCATCCATATAGTTCTTTAATTTCTTTAAGCAATGTTTTATAGTTTTCAGTGTAGAAGTCCTTCACCTCCTTAGTTAGATTTATGTTAAAATGTTTTATGACACAATTGTACAGGGAATTTTTTTCTTAGTTTCCTTTTTTTAGGTTATTCAGTGATAGTGTATAAAATACAGTTGATATAATATCCTACATAGTAGAATGAAGGCAAAAGGTACATGATAATCTTAATTGATTCAGAAAATGCATTTGACAAATTCAATATCCTTTTATTATAAAACCACTCAAATAAGTAGGAATAAAAGAGAAGTTCCTCAATATGAGGAACAAGACAATAATGTCTGCATTCACCACTGTTATTAAACATTATACTTGCAGTTCCACCTAAAATAATTAGAGAGAAAAAAATACAAGACATTCAAATTGAAATCAAAGAAATATAATAGCTCTTAGATCTTGATTTTTCCTAATAAGTCTGAAGTAAACTTCTAAAACTTAATGAAGTAAATTGAGTTATTAAGTAAATTGAGTTGGTTCTATCTATAGGAAAATATAATAAAATCAAAACACTCCTTTTTAAAATACCAGTCTTCCAAAGTTTATATTACAGGAAATAGTTGTATTTTACACCATCCTTACCAAGGATTTACTGCTCTGACTTGGTGTTCTGTAATGATGGTTGGTCAGAACACAAAGCCATCCTGCCAACATCAGTAAAGAGACTCTTCTTCTATTTTTGTTGTAATAAGATTGGAATTAACTACAAAAATGAATCACCATTTTCAGAGAGGCTGTGACAATGGATCATAATAATTTTCCTTTAGGTTCAAATGATGGTAAAATGCAGGTGAAATTCAAAGTAAATAATATATTTTAAATAAAAACATAGTTCTTATTTGAAAATTCTAATATTCTTAAATCCAAGTGTTCCATAAAATTTATCCAGGTGATTATCTGTTATTTCATATTCAGGTGATTATCTGTTAATTCATATTCACATTGCTTCTACTAACATCCTTCGCACCATAATTTCAAACTACTTTTATATGAAAATTTGGATTAGAAATGTTTTTAGGAATTCTTCACCATGAAATCATTTAATAAATTCAATAAACAAAGCGACAAGTGTGTTTGGGGGATAGAGAAGATGCAAAGATGGTGTGACATTGTTTTTAGTCAAAACTTTCTCTAGTGTGATAATAAACAAACATATTTCTTATCAAAATATTAAAAACTGTCAAAAATGTGCAAGTCTTACACATTGAAAATTGTAAAGCATTTCTAAGTGAAAATAAAAAGACCTAAATAAATGAAGAGATGTATCATTCTCACAGACTAGAAAATTCAATATTGTTACAAACTCACTTCTTGCTAAATTGATCTGTTCATTCGATGCAATTCAAATTAAAACCCCTTTAGGCCTGTGTAGAAATTAACAAGCAGACTCTAAAAATAACACAGAAATGCAAAGGACCTAAAAGACCTAAAACAATTTTGAAAACGAGTTATGTTAAAGGATTAGTAATTAAGACTGTGTATTATTGGTATCGAGATAAACAAAAAGATAAAAGGAACAAATAAGAATATATATATATATATATATATATATATATATATATATATATATATATGGAGGGAGGTGGATAATGTTCACAAAAGTACAAAGACAATTCAGTAATAGAAGCAAATTTTTTCCAACAAATGGTCCTGAGACAATTGGACATACATAAAAATAATAATCCACTTCTTGTACTATGTGTAAAATGTAACTCAAATTCTATCATAGTCTTAAATATCCTATCTAATAAAAGAGTAATATGCAAATTAGGCATCACTCTATGACAAAGATGGCTGACCTCATGGCCACAAGATGGTGGCACCCATAGCCACATCCTATCTAATAAAAGAGTAATATGCAAATTAGGCATCACTCTGTGACAAAGATGGCCACCCCCATGGCCACAAGATGGTGGGACACAGTCTGGATCAGCCCCTCCACTGAAGTGGTCAGGCCTGTTTGCCAGGCGGGTGGCAGGGGAGGCAGGGGGCCTGAGGGGCAGAACAGACAATCAGAGAGGAATAAGGTCCCCTGCCCAGAACAGAGGCCTTTGCCAGAGGCCTCAGGCATGGGCAAGAGTGGAGCCGGTGATCAGAGAGGGCTCCCAATATGTGAGAGGGGGCAGGCTGGGTTGAGGAACCCAGGCCCCTAGTAAAATATAAAACTATGAAATGTGCAGAACAAAATAGGAAAGAATTTTTTTAACCTCAGGTGAGGCAAATACTTCTAGTATATGCCCAAATAAAGCACAATTATTTTTTAAAAAATGTAAAAAATGAACTTCATCAAAATTACTGACTTCTGTTTTTGAAAGAATATTAAAAGAATAAAAAGTCAAGTCAAATTTCATTTAAATATTATAAATAACATTAGACAATTACAAAATATGTTAAATGAATAAAAGGGCAAAAAATTTGAAAGGATATCTCACAAAGAAAATATAAGGTTGGCAAATGAGCACATGAAAAATACTCATCATCATTGGTAATTAAAGAAATATAAATTAAAACCACAATGATATTCCATTTCACACCTATTAATATATTCAAAATTAAAAGGACTCACAATATCAAGTATTGGTGAGAATGTGGAGCAACCAGCAATAATACTAATCATACAAGTACTTTGGAAATAAAGTTTCCTATTTCTTATCAAGTTTAGCACCTGCCATATAAAACCATTACATACCCTAAAGAAAAGACAACTATACATTCATGTAAAGATATGTACATCAATTTTCCTTGCAGTAGCTTTATTTTAAACTAGATGCCCAGTGCATAAAATTCATGCAAGAGTAGGCCTTCGCAGGCCCAGTTGCCTTGAGGCCAACTCCCTGCCCACTGGTCATTCCAAAGGTCATTTTGCCATCTGGTCTAATTAGCATATTAGCTCTTTATTATATAGGATAACCTGTATCAAAAAGAACCTTAATGTCCATCAAAGGTGATTGAATGAACAAATGGTGTCAGTGATAGAATGGAATATTACTCAGCAATATAATTGAATGAACTGTTTATACATGCAACAGTATGAATGCACCTCAAGACCATCCTGCTTAATTTAAAAAATATATATTTAAAAAACAGTATACGTTATATAGTTCTATTTATATGAAATTCTAGGAAATACAAACTAATATGTAGTGATGTGTGCCTGCCTGGTAAATGGGGTAAGACAGACAATGAGGGGCTAGAGGAGATATTATGAAGAAGCATGAGGAAACTTTGACAGGTAAAGGATAAGTTTTATAGATTTGATTGTTTCACTATCTTGGATATTCCACAAAAGTATACTCTTGTCTAAATCAAGTTGTACATTTTAAACAGTACAACATTTATACATCTGAACATGTACTAACTGTACCTTTTAAATGTTTTGATAAATTTATCAAATTACATACTTTAAATATTTCAGAAATATGTTTTAAAACAATCTTTGCCATCTTCTCAAATCTTAAATTAGAAAGAGTGGGGTTTTTATTAAAAATAAACAATTTTATATATTTGAAAGTTTAGACACCTTCAGTATATATTTGTTGAGCACCTATGATATGCCCAATGTGATTCTAGGTTCTGGAAATGCTTCAGTGAACAGAAAAATAATGTTTCTATCTTTTGGAGCTTATTTGTGAGAGGAGGGGTTAACAAGCAATAAGACAGTACAGGGAAATAAATGTAAAGTGAATGGGACTGCTACTTTAGGAAGAGAAATTAAAGAAAGGTTCCCTGGAGAGAGTACATTTGGCCAAGATCATGAAAACATGTAGATGACAAGCACAGAGGAGACCCTTCCAGAGGAATCCTCCAACACAAAATCCTGAGGCAACAAAAACGGTGTTAGATGTAAAAGCAAGGAGACTAGTGAGACTAGGGTGGATTAAGTAAAAATCAAAGAAGATTTGGGGCAGGAAGTCAGGTCCTCAACATGCAGGCCTTACAGACTTTTGCATTTTTTTCCTGCATGTCATCTGAAACATCTAGAGTTCTGTAAACAGAAGTCAAATAAATTCTATTGGGCATATATGTGGAGAATTATTTTATCAGGAGATTTGAGAATGGACTATATGAGAGCAGAAGCAGCCAATGGTGCTGGGTTGAACTATGGTGACTGGTATTGTGGGGAGAAATGGCCAGCTTTGGAGTATATTTTGAAGGCAGAACCCACATGCTGCGCTGTTAGAGTTGATGTGAGATGGAAGAAAGAGTCAAGGACAATTCCAAGATTTTGTGTCTGAGTACTGATGAATGGAGGTGACATTTTCTGAAATGAGAACATGGGGAGACTGGTTTAAGGGATAGATTCAAGAGTCTTCCTTTGTACTTATCAAGTCTGAGGTACCTGTTAAGCTGAAGATATCAAATAAGCAATGAGCAATAAAACTCTAGCATCCCAGAGAAAGACGAGAGCTGGAGTTACAATTTGTGAGTTCTGAACATATTGTGGGTAATTAAAACCATAAAACTGGATCCGCTCAAGTAGTTAATGAATGTTTATAGAAAATACCAGCCCGCACTTGTTTGGCTCAGTGGATAGAGCATCAGCCTGCAGACTAAAAGGTCCCAAGTTTGATTCCAGCCAAGGGCATGTACCTTGGTTGAGGGCACATCCCCAGTAGGAAGTGTGCAGGAAGTAGCTGATTGACCACAGATGTTTCTAACTCTGTATCCCTCTCTTCCTCTCTGTAAAAAAAAAAAAAAAAAATCAATAAAATATGTTTTAAAAAAAGAAAATGCCGAAGACTGGATCCCGAGCTACATTAAATTCCATATATTTAAGAGGAACAGATTTTTTTTAATATGTCTGTTACATGGAATTGTTCATTTTGTTTCATAGCTATAAAAGGAAAGTGATGGTTGTAAGGATTATTGGGCAGGTCCTAAAACTAAGTCAGCTAACCCTGCAACTACTGGTAACTAGATCCATGCAAGGCCTTGAGTTCTATGCCTTTCCTCCCCGAGCTTCAGCTTCATCATCAATAAATTAAAACACTAGGACTTGCTGACTGTTTGAGAAGGATGAGAAAAAGGAGTAAGACTACGATTTTGAGATTCCTTGGTTCCCTGGAAAGGAAGCTACAAGTTTAGGAAAGAAGATGTAGCTATATGGAGTATGACCTATGTCATTTCTAATAACCTCCAAATCCTTTGCAGCTGTTCTTGCTTAGTACAAGCTTCTTATTTCTCAGCTCACTTTTCAATTAAATTTATTATTCTCTAACTTGGCCAAAGATGGTTTGGTTTCAAAAACCAGAAAATCTCTGAAACTAGCTTGAGCAGAAAGGAGAATATATGTAGAAATTCCAAGGTGTCTTACAGACCTCAAGGGCAGAAACAGGAAGTGGCAGCCTGTTGGTCTCTATTCCGATTTCCTCTTCTCTAAATATACATAATCTGTCCTGACTTCACCAGCACACTGCCTTCAACCCCTGAAATATGTGAACTCACAAGCCTAGATTTCACAAATAATTGACCTAGTCTCTTTATGTCCCAATATCAAATCCCTTGGAGAGAGAACTTGATTGCTTAACTTCTACCTGCCCCGCCTAGTTTTGCTGCTGATGTGTTCTAGTTTCCCATCCCTGGTCTAGTTAGCTATGATCTGGCAAGGGTGGGTTCACGGAGTGTAAACATGCTTGAAAAATTCTAACCTTAAGGTTGGGAATTTCAGGTGATATCTCATATATCATTAAAGAAGAATGAAGCTAGCACTGGCCTGAGGGTTCAGTTGCTTGGAGTGTCATCCTTTGCACTGAACGGTCAGATCACGGTTTCAATTTCCGGTCAGGGCACATACCAAGGTTTGGTTCATCCTGGTGCAGGCATGTATGGAAGCAACCAATCTCTCTCTCTCTCTCTCTCTCTCTCTCTCTCTCTCAATCAATCAATCAATCAATCAAACATATCTATAGAGGATTTTTTTAAAAATGGAGCTACCCCAAAATGAATCTAATATAAGAATAATTTTTAAATCTGTTCTAAATTACCTATTTTTTGTTAATCCTTTCCCTATTTTTTGTTAATCCTCTCCCTATGACATTTTCCATTGTTTCTTAGAGAGAATGGAAGGGAAGGGGAAAGACAGACAACATATATGTGAGAGAGACACATCAGTTGGTTACCTCCCGCATGCGCCCTCACCGGGCATGGTCAGGCATCGAACTTGCAACAGAGGGACATGCCCTTGATGGGAATCGAACCCATGACCCTTCAGTACATGGGCTGATGCTCTATCCACTGAGCAAAACCAACTAGGACCTCAGTTACACCTAGTTGTTTTTAAATATCCTGATTTATCACTCCCCACCACACATGCACACAAATGTTCAAAGGTTATTATTATGCAGCAGGAAATATGAAAGTAATATAAATCTATGATTTATATTTTCTAAAAAGCTAAAACATCAGAGTCTTTTCAAATATTTTGGTTAGGATACATAATTTTTTGTTCAGTATTTCATTGAGACTATATGATACATAAGGTAAAACCACCAAGGACATATTTTAGTTCTTGTTTCCTCACAAGTACAATATAAATTCTCCATGCAACCATGAGTGAAATTTTTTATTTATTCTTTTTTTTTACTTTTGTTTTGTCTTTTATATTTTTAATTTTTATTTATTCTTTATTGATTAAATAATGTCTCCTTCCCCCACCCCCCATTGACCTCTTCCCAGCCATTCTCACCCCTCAGCACATGTCCTTACCCCCCTAGTGTCTTTGTTCATTGGTTATGCTTATATGCATGCATACAAGTCTTTTGGTTGATCTCTTACACCCCCATCTCTTCCCTGACTTCCCTCTGAGGTTTGATAGTCTGTTCAATGCTTCTCTGTTTCTGGATCTATTTTTGTTCATCAGTTTATGTTGTTAATTATATTCCACAAATGAGTGAGGTCATGTGATATCTATTTTTCTTTGACTGGCTTATTTCACTTAGCATAATGCTCTTCATGTTAATCCATGCTGTTTCAAATGGTAAGAGTTCCTTCTTTTTTAAAGCAGCATAGTATTCCATTGTATAGATGTACCACAGTATTCTACTCCATTCCTCTGCTGATGGGCCCTTAGGCTATTTCCAAATCACCTATTGCAAATTGTGCTGCTATGAACATAGGGGTGCATATATCTTTTCTAATTGGTGTTTCTGGTTTCTTGGGATATATTCCTAGAAGTGAGATTACTGGGTCAAATGGGAGTTCCATTTTTAATTTTTTAAGGCAACTCCATACTGTTTCCCACAGTGGCTGCGTCAGTCTGCATTCCCATCAGCAGTGCATAAGGATTCCTTTTTCTCCATTCTCACCATCTCACCAGCACTTGCCGTTTGTTGATTTGTTGATGATAGCCATTCTGACAGGTGTGAGATGGTACCTCATTGTCATTTTGATTTGCATCTCTTGAATGATTAGTGACTTTGAGCATGTTTTCATGTGTCTCTCGGGCTTCTGTATGTCCTCTTTTGAAAAGTGTATATTTAGGTCCTTTGCCCATTTTTGAATTAGATTGTTTAGCTTCCTTTTGTTAAGTTGTGTGAGCCCCTATAAATGTTGGAGATTATACTCTTATCAAAGATAACATTGGCAAATATGTTCTCCCATGCAGTGGGCTTTCTTATTTTGTTGATGGTTTCTTTTGCTGTGCAGAAGCTTTTTATTTTGATGTAGTCTCATTTGTTTATTTTCTCCTTAGTTTCCCCTTAGTTTCCATTGTCCCAGGAGCTGTATCAGTAAAGATATTGCTATGCCATATGTCTGATATTTTTCTGCCTATGGAGTCCTCTAAAAATTTTATGGTTTCTTATCTTATGACTATGAGTGCATTTTGACTGCTAGACTAAGTGTTCTTTGAAAAGTCCTTCTTAACATTATGGTGAATTTCTAAAAAATATATCTTTTGATCAATATTATATAAATGGAAGTAATTAATTTTTCTTAGAAAAGAATTAACTACCACTTTATGTCATTAAAAATTTTCTTGGGATAACAAGGAGAGCCTATACTTATGACTAAAAAAAAATCAATGCAAGGAACATACTTTTCTTTCTTCTGTAGGTATTTAAATTGCATGCTGATTTCACATTGCTGATCATTTCTTGGACTTAAAAAATAACATACATAATGTATTAAAATTATTTTTAAAGAACTATTTGGTGATGTCTTTAGAGAGTTTATATATAAAACATGGAGTAATGCAATGTTATGAATTTGCACAGCAAACAATCTTTGGGAAAGCCAGGTCCCACTTAGAGGTGAAGGCTTCATCGAATCACGTTTCTCTTCTCCTCCCAACACTATAAACTGCCCTTCATGGTGGGCTCTTTCTCACCCCCTCACAGTGGGATTGTCAAAAAATTTAATCCTTTTAACTCTGCTTCCACACATTTTTAGTATTTCAACAATAACAACCCATCTATTCATTCATTTAAGTAAACTGAGTAAGCATCTACTATTTATAAGGTGTTCTGAAGATTTGAAAATAAATTGTACTGTTATTGACTTCTAGGATTTTACAACCTCCAGATAAAATAGAATTTATACATAAATAATTATAACATCAAATAAAAAGATACATGCTGTGGTATAGTTTATGTAAAATGCTCTGGATGTCAGGAGAAAGAGGTGTGTTGTTTTTTTTTCTGAAATTGTATACCCAAACATTACTCAGCATCTGTGTACTTGAAATTCCTTCAATTATCATTAATTAACTATCTTTGAAGAACCCTTTTGAAAATTTACTCAAACTTTTTAATAATAATAATAGTAACAATAATGATAACATCAGCTATAATTATTGGTATTTACTAATTTCTAGGCACTATTCTAATTTCATATATATATATATATTAATATATTTAATCCTAAAAAGTATACAAAGATATTTTTCCATTTCATAGATAATAAAACTGAGGTACACAGGGTTATAGAACCAGTGCGTGACAGAATCAGTATTCTGCATTTGGTAGTTGATACCAAAACCCAAGGTCTTAACCATTAAATTATATTGTTTAATGCCCTGTTGTATCAATTTTATTCTCCACCAGTAAACTAGTTTCATATTTTCCTTGAAATACTGAAATCAGATAAAAGTTCATTTTACATTGGATTTTTCCACCTCAACCTTTGTGTCTTGATCCCACTTCCCTCTTAATGGACAAGGTTTATTTCTTCATTTTCCTGTTTATTTTATTTTATTTTTTTGTATAATTGTCCGCATATCCTTGGGCCTTTCCACACTCAAATTTCCCTGCATGAAACCTTTCTTGACTTTCAAATGTGTTAATAATCCTATCATGTGAACTCCCCCAACACTCTCATTTTTCTCACTGTTTTTGTGGTAATTTTGTCCCCTAATGCATTATATATTCTTTAAGGAAATGGATACTTTCTTGACACATTCTTTCATAACATGTAAGAAAGTAATAGGTAAAAAGTCAGTAAATTTTAGTTATTAGAATCAACAATTTAAGACTTAGATGTTGAGTTTGAGAATTTATCTGGACTATACATTGTTTTCAGATAGAATTGTATTTTTAAAGTCTAACATTTAGCCCTTTTTCATTCATGAATTTCTTCTTAATTATTGTCCTGAATGAAATATATTGGCTGATAATTAAGAGTAAAATGTAGTTTTTGTTTACATGCCTACATAATTAATTATAATGGCATTATTAATCAAACAATTTGATTTAGTCTATTCCATTTTTAATAAATTTTGATCTTTGTGAAATTAATCTGAATTATTATAATAGTTATCTTACTTCAGAACCTCTCATGTTCTTTGTTGGTGAATTTTTGGAAATTTTTTTCTAAGCCAACATACTTATTTCTCCTTGGGACCCTCTTCAAGTCATACAAGTGTGGCATTTTACTAAAGGTCTGAAAACTAAAACTGACCAAGAAAAGCAAGAATTTTTAGTATGTGTTATTTTCACTTCAGTCTTCCAAGTCATATTATTAATCATAAGACACACAAAAGAACAAGGTTTTCATTCAAAATAATATTTTTCTATTTCTTAGTTAAGTATTCTGAATCTTCAAAAACATCTTACATGTCACATATTTTGCTTAGAAACTAATATATATATATAATACTAGGGGCCCGGTGCACAAAAATTTGTGCACTCGGGGTGG
Source organism: Murina feae (assembly GCA_004026665.1). Classification (NCBI taxonomy): domain Eukaryota; kingdom Metazoa; phylum Chordata; class Mammalia; order Chiroptera; family Vespertilionidae; genus Murina; species Murina feae. The sequence continues at coordinate 30,043 of PVJC01019341.1, forward strand.
AGGGAGTCCCTCAGCCCAGCCTGTGCCCTCTGACAGTCTGGGACCCCTCAGTGGATGTCCTATGATGGCCCCAGTCTGCCAGGCGCCTTTTGTGTGTGTGTGTGTGTGTGTGTGTGTGTGTCGCCACTGGGGACCTGCCCCCAGCCGCATCTGAGGCTCAGAGCAGTCCTCCTGTGTGTGTCTACCTGCCGGGGGCCTGCCCCCAGGCACACCGTGGAGGCTTGGAGCAGGCACCCCCTCTATGTTGATCTCTCAGACTCTTGCCCTCCCCTGCATGTTGTTCTCTTTT
>PVJC01019342.1:0-30331 GCA_004026665.1 Murina feae
CTGCAGAAGCCTCTGACGCACTTGGGAGGGGCGGGGCCTCGGGGAGTTCGCCGGGCGGGGCGGAGCAAACAGCTATGGCGCTTCTCAGCCCTGCGCTGAGAGACGCCAGGTCTCTGTGTCCCACGATAATTGCTGTAAGCAACGCTGAGAGAAACCCGTTTTGGATTTCCTTCTGATGCTAGTCTCTGGGTGTCTGTGGAACCTCCGAAACTCGTCTGGAGCTGGAGTTCAGAGCCGCTGGGGACTTGTGGCTCTCTCCGTTTTGGAAAAGAACCGCGACCTCCGGTACCAGCCCTTCCCCAAGCCCGTGCGCGCGCCTCCGTAGCTCTGTACTTTGCTTCCGCTGCTGCTCTGAGTCTCAGACTCTTCTCTGGTTGTAGTATTTTCACTCAGCCAGCCGTCCTGTGGGTGCGAGTGGTGTCCGTGTGTTCTTTTCATGGTTTTTCTGAAATAGTTGTTCACAGCTGCATATACGGTGTCTACCCTATGCCGCCATCTTGTTTCTCCACATAAGGTTTTGAGAAAGCAGAAATGGATTTTACTTTGGTTGGAAGTTCAGAGAAGTTTTTTTTTTTTTTAATTTGAAACTGAAATATTAGAATTCATTACCTTGGAGGTGAATACATTTAGGAGCATTCCAGGCTGAAGAAACAGCAGTGCAAAAGTCTCAAGGAGAGAGACTATTGTATTTAGGGATCTGAAGGAAAACCAGGTGGCTGGTCCACAGTATGTGAGGATGATGTGGGAGGCTGGGGCAGTAGGTGGGGCCAGATCTTACAAGGAATAAACCTGACCAGCATGGCTCCCAGGTCCCTAGCATGACCCACTGGACGAATGAACCTGTCACTTATAGAGAAGACACATATTATTGGGAAGAGATCGATAATTCAGTTTTGGACACATGGGCAGTGGACATGTGAATCTGGAATCATAGAGAGGTCTGGAAGTGTGATGTGTGAGCGCTCAGTACATAGGACATCTTTAAGGACATGGGGAGGGATGAGATCACCTATGTTGAGCATGTAGATTTCCAAGAGAATACGGTCAAGGAAAGAGCCTAAACTTGAATGCTTAAAGTTCCTTTAGAGGAGGAGGAGCCAGCAGATGAGATCCAGAAGTGATAGCCGGAGAAATAGAAGGTAGGCCAGAAGCAGGAGGGTAGACAGGTTTTTCAGGCAAGCCTGAGGCTTCACGGACACCTGGCCTGGCCACTGACCTCCTACGTCACCTTTCCCTTACTCTGATTCTACTGCTGGTATCTTCAAGCTTTGCTTTCTGATTCACTCCAGTTTGGCAAAAGGAGTAACAGTTAGGTACCAACCCTTGTTGTGATCACCAGGTTGTCACCTCTTAAAAACTTGGAAATAAGGAAATTCAGATTTTCTTCTGAGAGTTAAAGTCTAAAACCAGAGCAGAGATGTGCAAAGGTATTGAAGAGAAATGGGGGTGCTCCCAGTAGGCATGACTGGGCAGCTGGAATGCATTAGTGACTAAAGAGGCATCAGTCAGTTATAAAGAGTAGAAAAAGGAGAATAACAGAGAGAAATGTTGACAGTGCTCGCCTGAGAACTGTCCTGCAGTGAGGGAGCTTTAGATGTTCAATGTTTCAATCTTAACAGCAAAAGCAAAGTCGTTGGTAAAGTGGGGGCAGAAGTAAATAACACTAGCCCAGCGATTCTCAGTTTGGTTGTATCAGAATCACCTGGGAACTTGCCAGGGCCAGTCCTCTTCTACTCCAAGCAGCCTGGCTGTATTAGCTCCCCAGGTGATTCTGTCGCATATCAAAGAGTGAGAACTACTGCTCCAGCCAACTGGTTGGAAGTATTCTGGTTCTGTTTGTAAGAACCCCCTCCGCCTCATGAAGTGGACCCAGCAGGCCCTAAGTACAGTTGATCCCTCTAACCTCCTTGCTCTGATTCCACTCTCACTAAACAACCTTCCGATGGTGAATCGGCTTCCTGCATATATCTGCTGACAGGTAAAGGATGCAATTATCCTATGGACTCATGGCTTTCCATTGCCACGACAACAATTTCTCATTGTTCATTGAGAAGATGTTAATTGAGCTTGGTTAGTGAGTCTCTCTCTGGGACAGTGGTCCTCAACCTTGCTCACCCAGTATCCAGCGGCCCTGCACTAACTCTGCTGGTTACTACTGTGGCCACTGGGCTGCTGGTTTTAATGCTTCATATGCTGTGGGACTCAATTGGAGGAGAGAATTTCTAGGCAACCTTGCAGAGCAGAGAGAAATGTGAAAAGCTTTGCCAAAGGAGGCCTTCTGGGAACATTCTTTTATGAGGCAATAAAATACTAAACTGGAAGAAAGAGATGCCGAAGAAAGGTGTGAGGAGGGAGAGAACCCTGAATAAAGGGCTATCACTTTAGAACCCAGTTAGTTTTCAGCATTACTAAGATCCGGTTAGCCAGGAAAGGAGCAATCAGTTGAAGTATAATGAAAAATATCAGAATAGAATTTCTGTAGATAGAATTCAGCCCAGGGACTTGTCTTATTACTTCTGATCCTACACAAATCTGTAGAAATCAGACAGTCTAAGAAGACAGCAATGGTGGGATAAACGTGGGTACACACACAATGTTCTCTGAGTGCTGGAACCTGAGCACCTTTCTCTCCAGTTTATCTTCCAAGATTTCTTTAGTTGGTTATGACTCTAAAATGAGAACAATGGCATTTAAACTCCTCAGAGTTTGCAAGCCTTTCCACACAGTAGGATCTTCAGGCTCTGGCTTACAGCCTTTTTCTTCTTTGGTGAGAAATCTAAACCATAGGCAAGTCAACGAAAGAGTTTGTTCTTTGTGTTTCCCAGTAGAGGGCATCCTTACCAAATGGATTTCTCTTTACCCGCAGAATTACTTGCAGTAAAGGGATGTGTGTTATGGAACAGAGTTTGCTTCTAAAAGCTTTTAGTTCAGCCTGTTTTTGACAAGTCATTTATACATAAGGTGTTAAAGTGTTAAGAAGATTTGTTCCAATATTTTTCTTAGTTGGGTAAGTGATAAGTTGTACTATTAATGATGGTGGTAGCAGATCATAAAATAGTTTAGCTAAAGTTCTGCTGATTTTATTTACTCATAAATTCGACAAATATTGATTGAGTGCTTTCTGTGTGCAAGGCATGGAGGTGGGGGTGGGTTTACAGGAAGGCCTCCTTCCTGGAAGAGAATTTATGATATGGAGAAGGGCTGATACATTCACGTAGGGAGTTAAAAATACACGACTATCTATCTATCATCTATCTATCTATCTATCTATCTATCTATCTATCTATCTATCTATCTATCTATCTATCATCTCCCTGTTTCAAATGCTTGCTTATTAGAAACACTGATTTCTTTTATATTAATTGTTGGTGGCTTTAGAAATCTTTCCATTTCCTGTTGCAGATGGCAGCCAGGATATTCAAGTTGTTTTCAAATCTTTTAGCTCGTGCCAAAATTGATTTGTTCAGGCCTCTGTTCTTCCTACTTTTGAAATCCAGCTATATTTAAAGAGGAAATTAATCTGTACATTGCAATTCCACCCCCAAAATTTAAAATATATTATCTGGAAAGACTTGTTCATTGTCTTGGTTTCCTCTAAAGTCTTTCCATTTCTAGTGAAAAGGAGGAATTGTTGTAACTCAGCTCTCCTCAGCCCAGAGGAAATCTGGAGTGAAATTCGGAAGTGGCAAAATTGTTTAACCTTTTCCTATCAGAGTGTTGACAATGGAAGGTTTGTTGAAAGTGTGTGGGTTGAATGATATGCTGTAGGCTTGAGACTAGCCACATGCTCTGGGTGATTCATTTGATCACTGCACGCCATATAACACCAGATGAGAAAGAAGAGACTCTCCAAGTTCAGATGCTTCCTCCACCTCCAGGATGGGACCACTCAGACCCACACAGAGAACCGGAACTAGTCGTTTTGGGAAGTTTGTTGTCCTGATAGCATGGCTTGCAGAAGCTTCCCAGGGTGGGAAAAGGATACAGCCAGGAAGATATGAACATGGCAATGCTTTTAGTTTTGGGTTCTGCATCCTATAACACATGGAGCTAAGTGCTGAACCTTGGAATATACTCGTAGGTTTGGGCTCCTCCAGAGGAAACCCAGGTGTGTGCTCCGTGTACTGGGTGATCGCACTTTCTATAATTTCTATGAGATACAGAGTGGCCCAGTGTTCCAGGCATTTTGGGGAGAGTGCCTTTAATTAAATTAAATTTCTCAGTCCTCAGGTTTACTTCTAGTGACAGTATCTATGGTCGACATTGTTAGTGCTTCTTCATCTAGACTCCCTTTACTAGTTAGTGTTGAGTGCTAACGAGTCATAGATCTCCTTCTCTAGAGAATTGTCCCCCATTGATGGGAGTCACTTCACCACGGAGATTATGTTCTTTTTGGTAATTCACAATGAATGGTTGAAAATCATGTACAAAATATTGGCTCTCTTTCCTCAAGATAGGAACCAATTTTGTGATATGACTCATGCTCAAAGGCAGCTCATGGAATCAGGCCGAAGGTAAAGTCCGGCTAAGACTACCTTCTCCTTGCTTAGCAATTTTCCTGTCTCATCCTGCTTCCCCTCTCCCCTTCTCCTGAGAGCACTCCTATAATAAATCACCTCAGGTTCTGTTTCTAGAAACCCTACCTGAGATAGCATCTCTTTTGACTTGGTAGAACATACAGTCTGCTTTACTTTATATGTATTGGTTGCACATGAGCAGTTAACTCTTCCTCTCCCTTTTTAGAGAACATTTTATTTTTGTAACTTTATTTTTATGGTTGAAAGTATTACAGATGTGCACCCCCCCCCTTTTCCCCATTGATCTCCCTCTACCCCATACCTGTCTCTTCCAGGCCTTCACTACGCTATTGTCTGTGTCCATGGTTTATGCATATATGCATACAAGTTCCCCAGTTAAACATTTTGTTCATGTAGCGGGTGACTATGTACTTCAGCCCATTCTGGTCAGTGAATTTTGTTTAATGCCAGCCAATCATAGTTTCATTCTTCTTTCCAGTTAGTGGTTTAAGAATGGCATGTGCCTCAATTCTAGTCAGTGGCACCTAAGGGAAGTCGGCTGCAGGGCATCTGGACATGTTTTCTTTGATCTTAAAAGGAGAGCAAAGGAAAATATATGTTTGTATTCCTATCTCTGGACATTGTTTGAGTGTGAATGTGGTAGTGGAGTGGTAGCAATTATTTTGTGATCATGAGGAGATGCTAAAATAATCTCCGACACTGAAGGTTATAAAGTCATTGAGCCATTGAATTACCCAATCCTAGAACCTCCAACCCATCAGCTATCCTGAGTTTAGTTTGTAAAAATGACAAAAATTCATATTTGTTTAGATAATTTTTAGTTGAATGTGCTGATATTTGTAAATGAAAATATTCTAGATATCTATAAAGCTAGGCTTGATAAAAATTGCTTCCTAATGGTGAAGTCATATTAAGAATATAGAATAGAAAAAAGTAATTGATATTCTCCATTCTATTTTTCTATCATAAAGAGAAGAATGGCATGGTAATAATTTGTATAATATTTTGTTTTGGCTTATATAGCTGGTTTATTGAATGGGCCTACCTTAATGAAAGCAAAACCAGAATATGGGTTTATTTTTCTTCCATCACTGACTTGAACCATTCTCAGTTGCATTTCCTTTGCCTCTTGTTCCCTGATGACAGCTTTGTTCACTTTCAGCTATAAGAGCAGCTCATTTTTGTGTTATAAAATATAGTGCAAGTTAAGTCAATAGCTTCAATCTTGCATTCAGTTACAAATATTGTTCTTTTCCAACACCTCAGGCCTGAAGACTCAAGCTTTGGGTCCCATTCCTGCATTTTATTTTTCAGGTCATTTTTTACTTAGTTGGTGCTCAGTGTAGTTCTCTTGGCTGATACCTGCAGGCCACCATTTCCTCTGTGTAGCTGGTGTCCAAATTCTGGCTTTTTTGTGGGACACTGTAATCGGTTCCTTGAAAACTTCATGGAGGAACTCTTATACTTTGCATTCCTGGAGCTGCTGATTCAATTTTTGCCTGACCTTCTGGGATGCCTCCACAGCTCCTGTCCTCCCTCTCCAAGCTGTATATTCCACACAGCCTCAGCCTCTCCCTCTTCCTAAAAGGCTGTCGTCTGATTGAGGTGCCATAAGATAATGGAGCCTTGCTATCTTCCACATTATCTTCCTAATCAGTCTACTCATGTATTTTCACATCAGTGCAGGAAGACATGAAAGTTGTCCACTGATGACCTTTTTTAAAAAATTATTATTTACTTACTAGTAGCCCAATGCATGAAGATTTGTGCAAGAATGGGCCTTCCTTCTCCAGGCTGCCTGCACCACCTTTGCTCTGGGCCTGAGCCACCTTTCCACCTTCCCACACTGCCAAGAGGCTCGGAGCAGCTGGGGCTGTGGAATGTCTGCGCCATCCATGGTGCCTGTGTATGCAAATTAATCAGCCACCTTTGTTGGGTTAATTTGCATACTCACTCCTGATTGGCTGTTGGGCATCAAAAGGTACATTCAATTTGCATCTTTCTCTTTTATTAGTGTAGATTATTTCTTAATTGTTTTCAGAGAGGAAGGGAGAGGGAGAGAGATATAGAAACATTTAATGGTGAGAATTATTGATTGGCTGCCTCCTGCATGCACCCCACTGGGGATAAAACCCAAAACCAGGGCATGTGCCTTGACCAGGACTTGAACCAGTGATCTCTTGATTCCTGGGTCGAAGCTCAAATACTGAGCCACACCAGCCAGGCTATGATATTTTCATGACAGGGAGAAAGTGCTACATTTTTAAAACTTGCAGATGGAATTAAACTTTTGTGGAACCCTCAGGTAATGCCTGGTCCCCCACATTTGCCTGCCTGCTATTCCTCCTCTTTGAGCTCTGGGTTTGCTTTTTCTGGTTCATCTTTCTAAATGTTACTTTCCAAATTCTATCAGCTAATTCCTCCTTAGCTCATTCAAGGTCCGGTATTCTAAACATGGAGCTTTCCCTGGCTTCCTTTTCTAGGACTCAAGGCAGCACAGACATGAGTCCTGTCCACCTGTGGCTGATTGTCTCCACTTTCTCCTTATGTTCTGTCTACTTCTGGCTCCCAAATTATCTGTCCTGACTTTCCCACTTCCTTTTTCCATCAGATAATTCTTCCTTTTATGCCTACTAAACTCTTGGTTAATAACTGCAGTGTTTATATGATCTCACTTATTTGTGGAACTTAATGAATAAAAGGAATTGACCAACAAAATAAGACCTGAAGCAGAGAGGCATGGAACAGACTGACACACCTTGATGTGGGGTTGGGGGGACAAGAAGAGATAAACCAAAGAACTTATATAGTTACTAGAGGTCTGGTGCATGAAATTTACTTGGAGTGGGGTGTCCCTCAACCTGGCCTGTGCCCTCTCACAGTCTGGGACATCCTTAGCACTGCCAGGGAGGCTAGAGAGGCTCCCACTGCCGCTGTTGCGCTCGTCAGCCATGAGCCCAGCTTCTGGTTGAGTGGCACTCCCCCATGGGAGCAGGGGGCAGCTCTTGTGTTGAACGTTTGCCCCCTGCTGGTCATTGCACATCATAGCCACCGGTTGTTCCACTGTTCGGTTGATTTGCACATTAGCTTTTTATTATATAGAATATTATAGCCCATGGACATGGGAAATAAGGTAGTGAAATCCTGGGGAGGATGAGCAGGGGCTGGGAGGAGGGGGGAAAGGGAGACAAAATGGGAGATATCTGTAATACTATCAACAATAAAAATATATTAAAAATAATTTCAGTGTTTTTGAAAGAACTGCATAGACTTCTGAATCTGTTGTAGCCATAGATTCATGATAAAATCTACTAATACCTTCTGGAATTTGTTCTAAGTCACAGAAAATAATATTATTCTCTCACTTGATGGATCACTGTTTCACATGTAGTATTTGAGAACAAGGCTGATAATTGTATTTACAGTAAAAGAAATGAATAAACAAATAGAGTTATTATTTTTAGCTCTGCTAGTGAAACAACCATTATGTTGAATAAAGCTAGTACATAAATAATTTTTCTGCAATATGGATTGACACTAATAGCTTTTACAATTTGCTAAGCACTGTTCTGTGCTTTTTATATGAATTAACATTTTTAATCATTATGACAACCCAAGGAGATTTTCCTATTATCTTCAATTTACAAATAAAAAATGGAAGCAGAGAGAAGTTAAGTAACTTGCCTGTGGTCACTCATTTTGGAAAAAGCAGAGTTGGAATTTAAACCATGACACTGGCTCACAATTCCAACTCCTTTATATTAAGCTGTAGTTAGTCACCATGCTATACTGCAGGAGTTCTCAAAGTGTGGTCCTGGAACCAGCAGCATCAGCATTGTCTGGGAACAGGTTAGGAAGGTGAATTCTCCCGCCATGGCACGACCCACTAAACTGGAAATTCTGGGGAGGGGACCTGGCAATTTGTGTTGAAATAAGTCCTCCAGGTAATTCAATGCTTGCCATGCTTGACAACTACTGCTTGACTGCCATCTATGTAGCAATTTTTGATTTACCCTTTGAGTCCTGCCTCCTTTTGAATAAGTAGGAGAAACTTCTAATATCTAAACATTCACATGGGGAGTGAATTTAGGGTCCTATTTTGAGGCAGGAGGATGCTGCCAATAGCCCTCATCCTCTCGTCTTCCCACCTCCCTGGAAACTTTGTGAAGATGAAGGAAATGCTGTATGTGATTGCTTATTCAATAACTGCTGCACTGATAAAATGTAAATTCTGTGGGTAAGTCATAAAGCTAATCATTCATAACTGAGGATTAGCTGCAATTTTACTGCTGATAACTGAATAGGGAAAGAGTAAGAAATTTTGTTCCCTTTCTTTTAAATTGTTAACTTTTACTGCATGTTATTTACGGCAGGTAGATAAGGCTAGAATAAAGTAGTTTCCATATTCCTTTCACAAAACCTGCAAAGCTGTACAGTGAGGATAGAGTTACCCCTGGCCTCAAACCAAGGAGGGGCAATTTTGCTGTCTCGTTTGATTTTTGTCTTTTAAGGCAGGTCCTTCTCTGACACCCTAATTTTTACTGATCACCTCCTAGAGTTCTTTATTTCTCTTTGACACCGAGAGAAGCTATTCATTCTCTCCTGCTTTTCCCACCTGTCTCTTCAAGTTTTCATTCCTCTTATCTTTTTGGTAATTTGAAGAACCACTTTATAAAATGCTACGCTTAGTTTTTCTCTGTGCACCCAATTTCAGTTCCTGTAGCAAAACCATATGTGCCAACCTGTTTGATGTTCAGCTGCTGCCTATCACCAGGTGTGGTCCGGGGGAAGGATTAGAGCAGCGCTCCCCAAGCTTTAGTGTCCTCTAGGCACCTGGGCAAACTTGTTGAAATACCAATTTGGCTTCTCACAAGATCCTGAGCCCACGCTTGGAGTGACAATGCTCTATCAGTGGTTCTTGACCCTGGCTGCACACTGGGATCTCCTGGAGGGCTTCAAAAACTTCCAGTGCTTGGGTTGCACTCCATAGGTTGTGCCTCAGTTGATCTTGGGTGGGGCACAGGCATTGGTAAAAGTTTCCCAGATGACGCTCATACACAGCCAGAATAAGAGGAAGACATCTCCTCAGGGGTTCCCTGACACTGTACCTCATGATGTGCCCGAGGATGTGCTCTAACTGATCTGAGATGGAACAGTGGAGTGGTAGAGACCAAGACACTGGATCCTGACCTCCTGGGTTGGAATCCCCATTTCCCTGAAAACTAATTGTGTAACCAGACAATTTAATTAGCTTCTCTGTGCTTTAGTTTCCCAATCTGTAAAGTGGGGATAAAACGACATGTTCTATTAAAGGATTACTGCGAGTATGCAAAGTGCTTAGGGCTGTAAACTAGTTGTCTATTACTGTGAACTAATTACTTAGTGGCTTAAAACAAGTGTTGATTATCTCACGGTACCTGTGGGTTATGAATTTGGGAATACCTTAGCAGGGTAGTTTTGGCGCAGGTTCTTTCATGAGATTATAGTGAAGGTGTCAGCTGGGGATGCAGCAACCTTGATAGGGCTAGAAGATGATCTACCCGCCCCCCATACACAAATAGCTCAATCACATGGTTGTTGGCTAGAGCCTCAGTTTCTCACCCCATGGGATCTTCATAGGGCTCCTTAAATGTCCTTCTACCATTTCAGGGTGAGTGATGAGGGAGAGAGTGAGAGAAGCCACAATGGTATTTTATGAATGAGCCTCAGAAGTCACACCATCTGAATCTATCACATTTTATCAATGAGAAGTGAGGTTGTACTCAAGCCCTTAAGAACATGGGGCTCCCTTTTCAAGTCTCTCTCCACCACCCTTTCCCATACATCCCACCTAATTGGTGTCTCCTTTGCTGTAGGGTCTCAGCCTGGCAAACTACTCCTTCTCCAAGATCTGGCTCAGTACCACCTCTTCTGTGACTTTCCCCTTGACCTCACTCAGGAAGTAATTGCTCCTTCTTTTCTGTTCCCAGAGGACTTTATATGTCTGTCCAACAAGATTTCCAAATATGTGATGTGGTTTTCCAAATATGCGATGTGGTTTATGTCAGTTACTTGAAGCTTGGGACCATATCTTGATTTATTTTTCTGTTGTTTGCACCTACATGATGCCTCAGAATGCCTCTCTTATCCCAAACCATTGACTTGTGGAAAGCTATGTGGTAAATATATTGTGTAGTTTCTAACACCGAAGCAGCAATCTGTAAGCCATTACATGGCTATTTTTGTAAGAAACATATGACTATTCACCCTCAGTGAGCCAAATGAAGATGGGTAATAGTTCCTCGTCAGCTGAGCTCAGAGTTCGCCATTGAGTGGGTAGTAATAAAACATTTGTTTTCAGAAGTCATGGAATCCATGTAATTGGTGTGCTCTAGAAACAGACTGGGATTTTCCAGGTCAGAGATGAGAGAGAGCATTTGTCATTCACCAGATCAATGGCAATCTGATCTCTTTTTCTTGCTGACCCCCACATGTAGAAAAGCTCGTACTAGGAATTTACCAGGGACAGAACCTGGAGAATTGGGGAGGCCAGTCAAGGAGCTAGGGCCTTACCCATAGCTGACATTGCACCTTTTAGAGAAGTTTCCTTTAGAAGGAAATCCTGAATCTTTTCTTATTTAGGAAGCAGGTGGTGAGGGTTTTACTTCTGTTTCCAGTTGACCCTAAAAGGGGGAAAACAATTTTGGACATAGGAGGTCCAAATGGGAAGTTCATTTCCAAGGTTTTGAAACCAGGAAAAAGGTAGGAGAGTCGGACAATGATTTTGAACATGTTACTCTCTGTGGATTCTAATGTCTATACCAATAAGATCAATTCTAATATTATTTTTATTAGTCCTAAAATATCATCTTAGTACCTTTTGTTCTTTAAGCACTGTCACTACAACTAGAATTTGCCAAAAAGTTCACATTGGCCTTTAAAATTAGATAATTACCTCTGAAATATTTCTGTTTTTATTTATTTTGTATGAACTTCTTGGATATATATACCCTGAGAATGGTTAAGTCTCATTCACTAAATCTTATTGGATGCAAATCAAGTTCTCTTTCCTACCCTTTTCTTTGTTGTGTACCAAGCAGAGCCCAAAACTTCAGTGAGAATAACATCAAGTAAGAAGAAGATTTAGTTTTCTATCCTGTCAGTTACTGACTTAACCCTGTATTGGTTTTGTAATATGCAAATCTCATAACAGACTATTTGTAAAAATTCATAACATTCACTTAAAAAATGTGGTAGAATATCGAGTCAAATGCCTGACTTTTTGAAGAAGCACAGGAGAATAATTAATATATATTGTAGTCTATTTTCATGGGTCATGGAGGTATTAGAAAATGAAGTTTTCAAATCTGAGGACTTGGGGCCCCCTGGTGGTCCAAGCTTACTCAAGGCTCTTTATATCATACACCCCGGAGCTTCCAAAGCCATCCCAAGGAGACGAAGCCAGAATGTGTAGAGCAGGGGTTGGTTGGGGAGAGGGGTGGGAGAAGGGTTGTTGCTTGAATAGTGACTTAGTTTAACATCTGCCTCACTGAAAATATTGCACATATGAAGCGAACACACTCTGAGACATTCATAGCTCATGGGCCTCCATTGTTCTCTCTCTTCAGCCTATGAACTATATGGTGGACTTCCAAATCCGTATCCACGGTACAGACATCTTCCCTTAGTCCAGACACGTGTCTCTCCGCCCATGGGCATATTCACCTGGATGTTCTACTACTATTCAAAAACCAACTTGTCTTGCATTGACATCACTGTCCTTCCTCCACTCTTTCCCCAAGTTCCAGAAATGTGGGCATCCTCTCCATGCTTTCGTCTGCCTAAAACTCCTTGATTATGTGACCACAGAAATAGGGTCTGTTACACTAGGTTTTGCAAAATTGCTTTCCAAAAATAATTCTGTCAACTTATATTCCTAGTAGCAGTCTATAAGCATTGGTTTTTCTGTATCTTCTCCAATATTTGGAATGTTCAGTTTACATTTTTACCAATTTGAGGAATATGAAATGGTAACTCGTTTTGATTTTATTTTGAATTTCTCTGATTTTCAGTGAGACTGAGGATACTTCTGTATGTTTATCGTACATTCCATTTTTCTTCTGTGAACTGCCTATTAATATCTTTTGCTCATTTTTCCATTAAGGCTGTTTTTCTTTTTTGGTTTAAGCACTGCATATACTCTGGGTACTAGTCTTTGTTGATATTATGTCTGGAAAATAACTTTTCCTACATTGTAGTTCCTCATTTATCCTATTTACTGACTTTCATCACAGATGAATGAAACAGTTTAATGCAGTAAATGGTTGATCTTGTATTATCTGTATTGTGCTTTTGCCTGTCTTGTTTTAAAAGATGCTTCTCATAAAGACATCTTCCTAACTTTTATTCTAATTTTTAAGAAGTCTTGAGTTTTGATTTTGTTCTTAATTCAGCTGGACTTTAGTTTTGCATGAGGCAGAAATCTAATCTGTTTAAGAAATATAGACAACTAATTGCCTCAGAAATGATTGACTAGTTTATCCTTTCCCTATTAATCTGCAACTTTATTTCTACCAAGTATTATATTTTTGTACTTGTGTGGGTCCATTTCTGGTTTCTTCACTTTAAACCATCAGTCAACTTATCTATATCTGTATCAAACACACCTTTGAGATTTCTGTTGCTTTAAAATAAGCCTCAACATGTGGTAAAGAATGTTTCTCTATTTGTTGTCAAATATTTCTTGCTCATTTTGGGGACTTTTATCTCCTATAAAAATTTTAAAGTTAGTGTATCAAATATAGTGAAGACATATAGATTAATCTGGAGACTATTTACATTTTAAAAATTGAGTTTCCCTATAAATTAATAATATATCTTATTAAAAATCACATTTTCTTTATTTTTTCAGATTCACTGAGTTATAGTTGACATATAACATTATGTAAGTTTAGGGTGTAAAAATATATTTTATTAATAAAATATATTTCATTGATTTAAAAAAAATAGATTTTATTGATATTTTACAGGGAGGAAGGGAGAGGGATAGAGAGTAAGAAACATCGATGAGAGAGAAACATTGATCAGCTGCCTCCTGCACACCCCCTACTGGGGATGTGCCCACAACCAAAGGACATGCCCTTGACCAGAATTGAATCCGGGATACCTTCACTCCGCAGGCTGATGCTCTATCCACTGATCCAAACCGGTTAGGGCCAATGTGTTGATTTCATACATTTATATATTGGGAAATGATTACCACCATAGTGTTTCCTAACACTTCTATTATGTCACATAATTACCATTTTTTGGTGTGGTGAGAACATTTAAGATCCATTCTCTTAGCAAATTTTAGGTATATAACAATAACACAGTATTAGTAACTGTATTCATCATTCTGTACATTACATCCCCAGAATTTATTCATTTTAAAATTGGAAGTTTGCATAACAACCAAGATAAGGGAACAACATGTTAATAAATGAGTGGATAAAAATGTCATATATGCAATGAGCTATTAGTCAGCTATAAGAAAGAAGGAAATCCATTTTTGACAACATGGATGGGTCTTGAGGGCATTATGCTAATGATAACTATCTTAAATGATAAGTATCAATTTTGCTCTGTCTGACTTCTTTCACTTAGCACAAAATTCATGCAAAGGGGCAGGGAGTCCCTCAGACTGGCCTGCACCCTCTTTAATCCAGGACTCCTCAGACATTCCTCTTGCAGTCTGGGGATGCTGGCTCCTAACTGCTCACCTGCCTACTGGCCTGATCGCCCTTAATTGCCTTGGCCTTGGCCCCACCACCATGGCTTTGTCCAGAAGAATGTCTGGGCTAATTAGTATATTACCCTTTTATTAGTATCCCATATAATAAAAGAGAAACATGCAAATTAACCATCCCCCCCACCCCGCTATGCTCAAGCCACGCCCATCAGCCAATCAGGAGCAAGTATGCAAATTAACCCAACTAAGATGGCCACAGCCACAGAGCTGGAACGAGCAGGAGGCTTGGGTTGCCCCCGGTGATGGAGGAAGCCAAACGTCCCGCCTGCCCTGGCTGGATCTAGGCTCCACTCAAGACTACAAAGTTTCAATTATAGAAGATAAATAAATCCCAGAAAAATAAATAAAAAAAGGAGAGGCTGGGAGCTTTAGTCGCCGGGGGGTGTGGCCAGCCTGAAAACGGCCATTGGCTCTTCACTCAGGCTGGTCACACCCCCATGGTGTGAGGGTCCCTGCTGGAGGCTTGAACAGCCTGCAAACAGCCATCAGCCCCTCACCAAGACTGGCCAGGCACCCCACCGGGACCCCCCCGCCCTGAAGGAGCTGGGGCCAGTCTTCAAACAGGCTTCAACCCCTCACCCAGGCTCGCCACACCCCCATGGGTTAAGGGTTCCCACTGGGGGGCTTGGCCAGCCTGCAAACAGCCATTAGCCTCTCACACAGGTTGGCTAGGCACCCCAGCAGGGACCCCCACCCTGAAGGGGATGTGGCCAGTCTGAAAACAGCCCTCAGCCCCTCACCCAGGCTGGCCAGGCACCCCAGTGGGACCCCCACCATGATCTGAGGCACCCTTTAGGGCAAACCAGCCGGCACCAACCCATGCACCAGGCCTCTATCCTATATAATAAAAGGGTAATATGCAAATTGACCCTAATAGCAGAACCACTGGGTATGACTTATCACTATGACACACACTGACCACCAGGGGGCAGATGCTCAATGCCGGAGCTGCCCCCTGGTGCACTCCCATGGGGGGGAGCTTTGCTCAGTCACAAGCCAGGCTGATAGCTGCCAGCACAGCGGTGATGGCGGGACCTCTCCCACCTCCTCAGCAGTGCTAAGGATGTCCAACTGCAGCTTAGACCTTCTCCCTGATGGTAAGTGGACATCCCCTGGGTTGCCAGAGGGATGTCTGACTGCCAGCTTAAGCCTGATCCCCCAGGGAGTGGGCCTAAGCCAGCAGGTGGACATCCCCTGAGGGATCCCAGACTGCGAGAGGGCACAGGCCAGGCTGAGGGACCCCCCCGAGTGCACAAATTTTTGTGCACTGGACCTCTAGTAGATATATATTTATGGATTTCAGAGAGGAAGGAAGAGGGAGAGATAGAAACATCAATGATGAGAGAGAATTATTGATTGGCTGCCTACTGCACACCCCACACTTGGAATCGAGCTCACAACCTGACCTGGAATTGAACCATGACCACCTGGTTTATAGGTGACCACTCAACCACTGAGCCATTATGGCTGGTCCCCAGTCAAGTTTTCAGGGCAGTGCAACCTCAGCAGATCTCTTAATTACAACTGCTTGAGAGACCCTTAGACTCTAAGCTGCTTCTGGATTCTTGACCCACAAAAACTGTTCGAAGTGATAAAGGTTTGTTGTTTTAAGATATTGAGTTTTAGAGTAATTTGATACACAGCAGTAGAAAATTAGTACCATTATCATAGAGTTTGCTAATAAGGACGGTTTTCTTTCTTTCCAATCCTCTATGCAATTTGTTCCAAATTGTACTTTTAATTTAATTTTCTTTTTCTTTACAAGATTGAATAAAAATAGTGATGGTAGCTTACTTGTCTTTGTCCTGATTTTAGAGGAAATATTTCCCAACATTCCACCTCTATGTATGATGTTTGCTACAGATTTTGGGGGGAGAGTCCCATTATTGGGTTGTCAGTTCCATTCAATTCCTTTTTAATTAAGATATTTTATTTATTTAAAAAATTACGAATGGATATTATATTGCAAAAAGGCAATCAATAAGACATATTGTGGTGACCTTATGTGGTTTTCTCCTTACTTTACCAATGCAGTGAATTACAGCTCACACACTTCATCTCTTCTTCAATATGTATTTTTATTGATTTCAGTGAGGGAGAGGAAGAGAGAGATAGAAACATCAATGAGAGAGAATCATTGATTGACTGCATGCCCCATACTGGAGATCATGCCTGCAACCCGGGCATGTGTCCCAAGTAGGAATCAAACCATGACCTCCTGGTTCATAGGCTGATGCTCACTCTCTATTTAAAAGGTGAAGCCATTTGGCCCTGATTTTTCTATTGTAATGCATTATTAGGTTCAAGCTGAACTTCGTGATTAAGGTTTTTATATTGATGTTCATAAGGGAGACTCCTGTAATTTCCTTTTCTTTTGCTGTGCATGTCTGATTTTCATTTCAAGATGTGATAATCTTGCCTGGCCAGTTTGGCTCAGTGGTTGAGCATTGACCTATGAACTAGGAGGTCATAGTTTGATTTCTGGTAAGGACAGGTCTGAACATAAGCCGTAGTTGCAGTCTCGATCCCCAGTAGAGGTCATGCAGGAGGTAGCTGATCAATGATTCCCTCTCATCATTGATATTTTGCTGAGTTCTGTGAGCTACTCTAGCAAATTAATCAAATTGGGGATCATGGGAAACTGATTTGTAGCCAAGTCAGACATAAATTGTGGGTAATTTGGGGACCTACTATTTGTGATTTGCATCTGAAGTGAGGGCAGTCCTGTGGGATTGAGCCCGTAAACTGTAGGGCCTGACACTGTCCCTTGGTAGACAGATAGTATTAGAATTGAGTTAAGTTGTAGGACACTGAGCTGGTGTCACAGAGAATTGCTTGATGTCGGGAAACATTTGGTGACCAAAAGTATCAGAAGGGAAGTGTTCTGTGTGAGTAATAAAGGAGATAGACATGGTAGGACTGGGTAGTTTTTCTAAGGCAGAGATTTTGATAGGAACTGTAGGTTAACTTGGCAGAGAAGTTAAAAAATATATTATCTTTCCATCCAAGTGATTTCCATTAATTTAAGCAATATTCGCCAGACTTCACCTACATTTATTAATTTCTCTTATTAAGGACTTTCATATTTTGTTATTTTTTTTTATTTGAAAACTTCTAATAGTTTGGGAATTTTGTGTTTTCTGTGTATGCAATGTTAGGTGACATGATTTTATTTCTTAGACCCCTTAAATCTTTTGGCATCTTATTGTACAGCTCAGAAATCTAGACCGATGTTCAACTGAAGCAATGATAGCTGAAATCCTTGCTTTTCCCCTGACAAAGGAAGTGCATCTATTTTTGTCAATTAAGACCAATGCTTACTATAGATTAGGTACTGAATAGATACCCAATTACTAAGGTCTTTAATCTGGCACCCAAGTCTAAATGTCTGTAGGCGTTCTTTTGGGCTGTTTAGTTTCCCCAGGGTGGAGCACTTTATCTCCTGCCTGCAGCTTAGGTCGGCCTGAAAGTCAGTGTTCTCAGTTCCAAGACCGGAAGGGCACTTGTATTCTCACCATTAAATTATCTCCCTGTTGGGCATCTCACCTGCCATTCACTGTGCCTGCTCTTTCAGTTATAAATCTCTCTGGTACAACCCTTGCAGAGTGTAGATAGATTTGTCTCTTGCTAGGGTTGAAAGGCCCTGCACTTTTGGAGAGGGGACCAGTTTCTTTTGTAGAACTTCACTCAGACTTCCTCTTTTCAATGCTACCATTCACTGGGCTTTCAGAGGGATTTGATGCCTCCATTCCAGACTCTTCTGGGTTTCTGTGGTGTGAGTCACACACTCCTCCATGTTGCCATCCCACCTCCTGCAGACTGGCTGCTGGGTTTCAGCTTTCCCTGCTCCGCTGAGTCAGTCACCACTTATCCTTCTGCTTTCCTTCTTCTAAAACGTTCTTGACATTTGTTGTTCCTTTTGTTGCCTTTGTGGATTGATACCTTTATTCCCTTTTGGAGTTTTAGAGGAGAATAAGGATAAATAATTGGTTTACATTTCTATTGTTTAACTGGAAATCTTGATTTATCTTTTTTTTTATCCTTTTCTTTCATAATTTCTATGTCAACTATGTCATTATTTTATGTATGAACAGCGCATAGCTGGATTAGAAATCTGATTAAAATCCAATTGGAGAATATTTTTTTAACTGGCAAGTTTAACTTATTTATATTTATTGTACTAATTTTATTTATTTGTATACCATGGTGTTTATTTGGTTTTTTTTTAACCTTTCTCTTTTTTTCTGGTATTTATTTTATTGAATTTTTCTCAATCCCTGCTGTTTCCTCTTTATTACTTTGGAAATTATAGATTCTATCTCTGTGGTTTTAGAAATTACACATAAATTTTAAATTGTGTATTTTACTTAAGTTTGAGCATAAACATCTATACCCTTATCCTGATCCATAGGAGCTCCTTAGAGTGATGAACACTTATTATCAACTCGATTACCATCCTCTCTGACTCTTCAGGATTCCTTTGTCTTATGTTTAGCTATTAATTTTTTTAATTGCCCAAATTAGTCATCATCATTGTTATTATTATTGTCATTGTTTATTTAACAATTTATTTGTTCACAATTGCACCTCACATTTTCCTTCTGCATTCAATTAACCTCTTACTGAAAAACATGCTTTAATAGTTTTTTGTTTTCTTTTGATGTGAAAGTCTTTGAAAATAAATACATTCTCTCCCACTTTAGGTAACAAAAAAATGCATCTATTTTACTTGTATTTTAAATCTCGGTTAGTTGGTTATAGAGTTTTAGGGCCACTGCTAACTTTTTCCACACGTTGACTATATTGTTCATTGTCTCCCCACACCAGTTATTACCCTAGAGAACTGATTGTTCCTTGTAGTTCATTTCTCCCCAGTTTTTCCTTGTAAAAATTTCTCTTAGTCTTTTTGTTCTTTAGATTTATTTAAATATACCTAGGGATGGGTCTATTTTTATTTTTTATGCTTCCAGTTTTTAAACAGTACATCTAGGTTTACATTTATTTTTAATGTTTATAAATTTTTGTGCTTCTTTATTCTGAGGATTTATGTTTTTCATCAATTCTGAAAGATTCTCAGCTATGTCTTCTCAAATATCACCACTCCCTTTCTTTCTAGAACTTCAGTTTTATGTAAATTAAATTTTCTCATTCTTTCCTGTCTTTCCACACCTCCCTTTCCCCTCTTCCTTCTCCTTTTCCTACTCTTTTTTCTTTTATTTCTGGATAATTCTCTCTGTTCTCTCTTTTATGATACTATTTTTTATTTCCCCCCCTTTATTGATTAAGATATTACAAATGTGTCCTTATTTCCCCAATGTCCACTTATCCACCCACTCCTGCCTTCACTCTCACTCCCTGTTGTCCACATCCATCACTTATGCTTATATGAATGCATTCAAGTCCTTTTGTTGATCTCTCCTCCTTACCCCCATCCTCCCCTACCTTCCCTCTGAGTTTTGAGTATCTGATCGATGTTTCTCTGTCTCTACATCAGTTTTTGTTCATTATAATCCACAAATGAGTGAGAGCATGTGATATTTATCTTTCTCTGACTGACTTATTTCACTTAGCATAATGCTCTCCAGCTCCATCCATGATGTTGCAAATGGTAGGAGTTCCTTCTTTTTTACAGCAGCATAGAATTCCATTGTGTAGATGTGCCAAAGTTTTTAATCCATTCAATGATACTATTTTTTCTTTTTCAATTTAACTAATTTGTATTTCAACCCATCTGTTGAGATTTAATTTCAATGTCACAGGTTCTTTCTCCAAAATTTTCAGGGATCCTCCTTTTCTCTCTCCGAGTATTCTATTTTTATTATAGTTTCATTTCTTCTTTTAGCTCTTTATTAGAAACATACTTATTTTTTAAGTTCTCAAATTGTTCTATTATCTAAAATTCTTGGTATGGTACATGTTCCAGTTTATTGTATTTGCTGATTTGTGGTGAATAATTTTTGAATGTAAATTTATTTTCATCAAGGATTAAAATTGTTTTGCATGTGTGTTTGTGGGTGTTGTGTGCAGCCTACAATTTTTATGACATAGATGTAGTGGAAAGAATGTGAGGTTGGCAGCTGGGCAGACATGGATTTCAATGTCTTATTAATTGTGTGACCTTAGACTAGTTATGTCCTATCTCTGCCATAGTTTTCTCATTTTAAAAATGGAGAAATATCTATAAAATAGGATTGTGCGGATAGTCTGAGATAATATTGGCCAAACACTTAGCACAATGCCTGCTACATAGCGACTATATTTTTAGGATGTCAGCTCCTATTATCAGGGTAATTATGAAAATTTATTAAAGAAGCTATTTAGTGATAACTGCAATGCTGTGGCTACTGTATATTTTTTATAGATGGCCTTGCTGATTGGAGTCCTGAGAGCTTGTAAGGTGGGACTAGAGAAAGAGAGGCGAAGAAAGTGCATCTTCAGGGTGGTTTAGTGGGAAAAGCTATTCTTTGGTGGTTCCAAGGCTAAATTGTCTTCTTTTTTTTTTAGGTTACTCCATTTCTGAAAGTCAGTAGATAACGTGATTCCCTTAAATTTCCTGCATTATATTCTTCCCCATTTGAAATGGTTTTTTCTTTGAAAATATCTTGCCTGTACTACACATGACCAACATCATTTTTCATATCACTTTTCAGGTTTTTTTTTGTGTTTTTTTTTTTTTTTTTGATTTTGCTATTTTGGCAATCACCACTGTGATGTATAATCCCCCATGCCCAGTCTCCAGATGTGCTACATTTTATCTGACCTACATTTATCAAAGTATTACTTAAGCCTCAAGACCTTTCTGAGTTACACTGCTTGTTCCCTTTCTCGTCCTTATAGTGCTTAGAGGTTGTAACACACCATTTAGCACTTATTATTTCCTGCTTCTTTGCTCAAGTTGAATGGTGAACAACTTGAAAGTTGGGGCCATATTTTAGAGAAACTTTATGAATCATAGTAATCTAATTTATGCAATTGATTGTCATAGATTTTCTTTTCTGAGACACATTTCCCAGGTTCCTAAGCATATACACTGTTAGCTCATATAATTGTCAAAGTAAAATATAGGTATTACAAAAATAAAAGGTGGAAGGCTATGAATATCTCCTTCCCCCCTTTATTAGGACTATCAGTATAATTTATGAATTCTCTTTCTTTTTTTGTCCTCTACTTGTTCTGTGCTAAGTAAAATACTTTTTTTTGGTAGTATGTAAATAATAAATGCAAATGTCATGAACTACATTCGCCTCCAAGCCAGAGGAATGTAGAAACTTGCTTACATTAGTGGGAAAGAGTCACTAGTTTTTATTTAAAAAAAATAGATTTCAGAGAGAGGAAGGGAGAAGGAGAGAGAGAGATAGAAACATCAATGATGGAAAAGAAACATTGATCATCTGCCTCCTGCATGTCCCCTACTGTGGATGGAACCTACAACCCAGGCATGTGTCCTGACTGGGCATTGCACCATGGCCTCCTGGTTCATAGGTTGATGCTCAACCACAGATTGAAGCACACTGGCTGGCAGCAGTTTTTATTTTTAAAGTTTTTACTTTAAAATTTATTCAGATGACCTAAAGCAGCATTAATGTGATGGCTTTTCCTGCTTTTATTGTGGTCTTTTCTATTACACCATTAGAGGATTGACACATTTCATTTTCTTTTTATTAAGGAAGGACAATAGAACTATTTAAGTGCCAACAGGTATTTATAGAGCTGAATATTTGTCTAGTTCACTTTCTCTTTTTTTACCCTTAGACGCAGTTGGGAATTGAAGGGTAACAAAGCAATAGACCTTGCAGTCACACAATTAACATAAAGAGCAGAATGCATCGGTTTTCTTTAAAAAGCCAGAATTTCTCCCACATTCCCCAAAGTGTGTTATTAATTCTCTTGGCATGTTACACAGCAAAATGAGAGTATTTAAGAATGTGGCTACTTCTTTTAACAAGTTCCAATAACTGCTTCCTACACTTGTGTTTTTGTATCAATTACATACAGTAAGCACTGGAATCAAGCAAAGCGAGTTGCAGAGGCCAACGTGAGATATTCATGTTAAATGAGGACTGCCACTTGCCAACAGTGAAATGTGGATATAATTTTATAACACCATTTTATAATTAAAGTCATAAGTGAGGTTTCCTGCTATTGTTTAAAAATGTGTCATGATAAATTTAAATCAAAGATATGGGCAAAGGAAGGTCTGCAAAATAACAGATGAAGGCAACTAAGATGGTACAGGAACATGGCCTGGTGCAGAAAAGAAACACATGCAAACAATTTCAGTGAAATAATTACATTTATTGTAGATGGAGTTCTGTTTTAGAAACTGTAACCACTTAGAAACAGCTTTCATTCATATCAGATTGAGGTTAACTTGTTGGTACTCTCTGTCGGTGGAGAGATTTTATGTTTCACCAGCAGGCAAAATGAACACTTTGATTTAGTGATAAGACCATGTGTATCTTCTGACCAAACATTCACCAAAGTCCCCTAAAACTGCAGAATGTGACTTCAGCGTGTGGAGTCCATGGTAGTTAGTGTTGCCAGATTTAGCAAATGAAAACACAAGACACCTAATTACATTTGAATTTTAGGTAAACAACAGATATAAATTTTCAGTACACATATGTGAAATATTACATGAGACATACTTACACTAAAATTTATTTGTTGTTTATCTGACATGTTAATTTAACTGGGTGGCCTGTATTTTATGACAAGTTTAACATTAGTAAAAATTACAAATTTTGGCAATTGACTCTTAGAGTGTTAAGCTCCATATTTGAAGGAAAGTAGTTTTAAGTGATCAGAGCAGAGCCTAAGGTAAATTTATTTTTGCATCGTCAGCTCATTAAATTTCTAATGTTCACAGTTACATGGATGAATGATGATTTCTGTTCACTGATGGGAAAGATTTTTGCTTTGCTAGTGAACACAACTTGTTTCAAAGGGCTGCTCCCCGAAGGAGCTACGTTGAGTCACATACATGAATAGATTTAATCATCAGGACATTCCTGGCTTTAGTAAGTCATGTTCGTCTAATGTGAAGGCCGTTCCCAATGTATCAATTCATTCATCTTGTCTCTAATACAAGCCATGTGTTTCATAAGGGAGTTGAAAGGACATTAATCAGAATCTCCCCCCTCAACTAGTCCAAGGGGATGCAAAGTTCTTGGTTACATCTCAAATGTCAAGATATGGGGAAACGGATAATAACATTCAAAGCATATCACCTGTAATTCATACCGTTGTTACAATTGCTGTGAAATACGTTGGGGGTGGGGAGGCAACGTACCATAAAGCAATGTCTATTCAGTGGAAACTGTGGCTGGAAAGGGCTGCAGGGCTGTATCTGCTTTTCCTCAGCAGACAAAACGCCCATTGAGTCCATGTGAAAGCAGGAATTGGTATCCAAACTTATGTATAGCTTGATTGTCATTTAAGAGTAAGAGAAAGATGTAGTCATCTCTGACTTTTCCTTCTTATAGATCAGTGGTTCTCAATGCCTATAGAAACCAGCTTTTGAAACTCCCAATGCCCAGGCTGTCCTTCAGACCGATGATTAAATTACTATCTCTGGGTTTGGGACTCAGGCATCAGTCATGACCAAAACTGCTGGTGGGACTGCAAATTGGTATAGCCACTGTGCAAAAGAGTATGGAGATCCCTCAAAAAACTAAAATAGATCTACCATATGACCCAGCAATTCCACTTCTGAGTATTTATCCAAAGAAAATGAAAACACAAATTTAAAAAGCTATGTACACACCCCTGTGTTTATTGCAGCATTATTTACAACTAGAGGCCTGGTGCACGAGATTCATGTACTTGGAGAGGCATCAAACAGTCTGACCTGCACACTTTCTCAGTCTGGGATCCTTGGGAGATGTCCACCTGATGGCTTAGGCTGGCACCCCAGGGGATTGGGCCTAAGCTGGCAGTTAGACATCTCTCTGGCAGACTGGAAGCCCTCAGGGGATGTCCGACTGATGGCTTAGGCCCATGGGGAGTGGGCCTAAGCCATCAGTCAGACATTCTTAGCACTGCTGAGGAGGCAGGAAAGGCTCCCGCCACCACCACTGTGCTTGCAGCCATCAGCCTGGCTTGTGGCTGAGTGGAGCTCTTCTTGTGGGAATGTACTGACCATCAGGGGGCAGCTCTTGCATTGATTGTCTGCCCCCGATGGTCAGTGCACATCACAGCAATCATTTGTTCTGCCATTAGGATCAATTTGCACATTACCCTTTTATTATATAGAAGAACCAAGACATAGAAACAATCTAGGTGTCAATTGATAGATAAATGAATAAAGATGTTTTATATATATACTAGAGGCTCGGTGCACAAAAATTTGTGCATTCTGGTGGGGGGGGGGAGTCCTTCAGCCCAGCCTGTGCCCTGTCGTAATCTCAGAATCCTCAGGGGATGTCCACCTGCTGGCTTAGGCTCACTCCCTGGGCTATCGGGGCTAAGCTGGCAATCAGACATCCCTCTGGCAGCCTGGGGGATGTCCTTGGAGGATGTCCACTTGCCAGCAGGGAGAAGGCCTAAGCTGCAGTCGGACATCCTTAGCGCTGCTGAGGAGGCAGGAGAGGCTCTCATCACAACCACTGTACTGGCAGCCATCAGCCTGGCTTGTGGCTGAGCAGAGCTCCCCTTGTGGGAGTGCACTGACCACCCGGGGCAGCTCCTGCATTGAGCATCTGCCCCATGGTGGTCAGTGTGTGTCATAGTGACCAGTCGTGCCCAGTGGTTCTGCTGTTAGGGTCAATTTGCATATTACCCTTTTATTATATAGGACAGAGACCTGGTGCATGGGTGGGAGCTGGTTGGTTTTCTCTGAAGGGTGTCCGGGATCAGGGTGGGGGTCCCACTGGGGTGCCTGGCCAGCCTGGGTGAGAGGCTGATGGCTGTTTTCAGGCTGGTCAAGGCCCCCAGCCACCCAAGCTCCCAGCGAGGCTGGCTGGAAGCAGGTATCTGGGATTTATTTAACTTCTCTCATTGAAACTTTGTTGCTTTAACCGGAGCCCAGATCGGGTTGCCCATGACAATCCAGGCTCCCAGCACTTCTTGAGCCCAAGCTGGCTGAAAGCAGGTCTCTGGGATTTATCTTCTATAATTATCTTCTATAATTAAAACTTTGTTGCCTTGAGCGGAGGCCACAGCCAGCCAAGGCAGGTAGGAACTTTAGCTTCCTCCATCGCCTGGACAATCCTCCTGCTTGTTCCAGCTTCGTGGCTGCTGGCTGCCTTCTTGGCTGGCTTAATTTGCATATAGCCACTCTGATTGGCTGGTGGGCATGTCTCAGGGAAGTGACAT
Organism: Murina feae; assembly: GCA_004026665.1. NCBI lineage: Eukaryota > Metazoa > Chordata > Mammalia > Chiroptera > Vespertilionidae > Murina > Murina feae. The sequence goes on from PVJC01019342.1 coordinate 25,624, forward strand.
CAATTTGCATATTACTCTTTTATTAGATTAGATTCCACTATATATGTATGTATGTATATATATGTGTATATACATACATACATATATATAGTGGAATATTACACAGCAATAAAAAAAGAATGAGATCGTGCCATTTGTGACAGTGTGGATGAACCTAGAAGATATTATGCTAAGTGAAATAAATCAGACAAAAAAACAGCATATGGTTTCAATTTTATGTGGAGTCTAAAACAAAACAAAACAAACAAAAAGCCCAGAAAACAGAGACCAAAGGAATGATTACTGGAGGGGAGGGAGCAGGGGGATGGGTGAAAAGGTGATGGGGAATCTAATCTAATAAAAGAGAAACATGCAAATTGACCTTACCTCCAATACACCCATAAGCCATGCCCACCAGCCAATTAGAATTGGATATGCAAATTAACCCAATTAAGATGGCAGTGGCCACAGAGCTGGAGTGAGCAGGAGGCTTGGGTTGCCCCCAGCAATGGAGGAAGCCAAGCTTCCTGCCTGCTCTGCCAGCCCTTAGCTCTGCTCAAGGCTACAAAGTTTCAGTTATAGAAGATAAATAAATCCCAGATAACTGCTTCCAGCTCACGGCTGTGGCTAGCCTGAAAATGGCCATCAGCCCCTCACCCAGGCTGGCCAGGCTCCCCAGTGGGACCTCCATCCTGATTGAGGACACCCTTCAAGGCAAACAAGCCAGACCCTACCTGAGCACCAGGCCTCTAGCTAATCTAATAAAAGAGTAATATGCAAATTAACCATCACTCTGAGACACCTAGCCAGGCCATGCCCACCAGCCAATCAGAGTGGCTGTATGCAAATTAACCCAGTAAAGATGGTGGCTGGCAGTCACGGAGCTAGAGCAAACAGGAGGCTTCTGTTGCACCAGCAATGGAAGAAACTGCCTGCCTAGGCCGACTGGGCCTCTGCTGAAGGCAACAAAGTTTTAATTATAGAAGATAAATAAACCCCAGAAACCTGATTCCAGCCAGCCTTGCTGGGACGTTGGGTCAATGGGAGCTGTGGGCAGCCTGAAAATGCCCCTCAGCCCCTCACCCAGGCTGGCCACCACCCCATGGGGTGAGAGTTCCCACTGGGGGACTTGGCCAGCCTGCAAACAGCCATCAGCCCCTCACCCAGGCTGGCCAGACACACCAGCAGGTGGACATCCCCCAAAGGGTCCCAGACTGTGAGAGGGCACAGGCCGGGTTGAGGGAAGCCCCAGAGTGCACAAATTTTTGTGCACCGGGCCCCTAGTATAGCAAATAATATTGTGCTAAGTTTTCATGGTGACACATGATTACTGGAATTAGTGGGGTGATCACATTGTAAGGTATAAAAATGTCAAATCACTATATTGTACACCTGTAACTAATGTAACTAATATAATACTGTATACAAATTATACTTAAATTTAAAAAAACCCAACAAAATAAACAAACAAATCTCTCCAGGTCATGCCAATGTGCAGCCAAGTTTGAGAACCATTGTATCATCACAGAGAATTCTGTTATGGACATGGAAACACCTACTGATTTGTTGACACACACGGCTTTTCATTTTATAGCAATTCATCATGCTGTATTTAGAAACTACTGTACTTACAAAATTTTGCTGGTTCATCATTGCCACCATCTTAGCATTATGATGGACATTTCTTATGCTCTTCAGAGGAAAAATAATGGCGAACAATTAAACAAAATAAACAACTTGTAATAAGACGCTAAAATATAAAACAGATTTAGTGTACCAGGCACTGGGTTAGGGCAATCAGAGAAGGCCTCCTCTGTAGAGGACATTTAAAACTGTAAAACAGTGGTTCTCAAACTGTGGTCCCAGGACCAGCCACATCAACATGGCCTGGAAACTTGTTCAAAACAATAATTCTCAGTCCCCACTCCAGCACTTTGGAATCAGAGACTCTGGGAGTGGGGTCCAGAAATCTGTGTTTTAACAAGCTCTCTAGGTGATTCTCTTGCATGGTCAAGTTTGAGGCTATAAACATTTCTCCAAATATTGATTTACAGCATCCCATAGGAATTGCTGTGTTTTCACTCACTTAAAATAATATGTACTTTCAATTTTGATTTACCTTTTAATGTGAGGCTAATGTAGAGGAATGCTTTAGAATGCCAAGTTAGGTGACTTTTTTGTTTCTAATTTTCAGTTTTATTGTATTGCATTTAGATAACATAGCATAACTGATTTAGAGTTTTGGGATTTGACTGAAAATTTCCTGAGGCCATCAGAACAATTTTACAATGTTTCATGGATTTTAGAAAAGAATATGTATTTTTTTTTAGTACACGTGTTTGTATCTATTAGGCCAAGCTTTCTAATTCAGTTATTTATTTATTGTGTGCTTGATCTATAAATTTATGATTATAGAGGTGTGAAAGATTTCCACTACAGCTGTGGTTTGTCAATTGTTTTTTACCATTCTAATTTTTTTTCATGTATTTCAGAACTACGTCCTTACATAAAAATTCATGAGTATTATACCTTCTTTTTTTTTTTTTAAATACATTTTATTGATTTTTCTACAGAGAGGAAGGAAGAGGGATACAGAGTTAGAAACATCGATGAGAGAGAAACATCAATCAGCTGCCTCCTGCACACCCCCTATTGGGAATGTGCCCGCAACCAAGGCACATGCCCCTGACCGGAATCAAACCTGGGACCCTTGAGTCCAAAGGCCGACGCTCCAGCCACTGAGCCAAACCGGTCAGGGCTATTATACCTTCTTGATATAATTTTTTAACATCTGTAGCTCACACTTTATTAGCATATATTGTTCCCAATTAACATTGTTTTTTTTTGTCATTAATTCTATTTTGTCTGATATTTAATTTGCTTGAGATATCTTTGTTTTATTTTTGTATTTCCTTTCTTACATTGGGTGTGTCTCTTAAAACAGCTTACAGTAGATATTCTCTTATTTTTTTTCACTTAAAGTCCAATTTGAAAGTCTCTGTTTTTAACAGCAGAAATTAGCCACTCATATTCATTATAATTTTTGAAATATTAAAACTGCACCTTATTTTGTGTTTACTAGTTTTTTTATTGTTTTATTTCCTCCCTGACTTTAAAAAAACACATATATTTTATTGATTTTTTTACAGAAAGGAAGGGAGAGGGATAAAGAATCAGAAACATCGATGAGAGAGAAACATCGATCAGCTGCCTTCTACACGCCCCCTACTGTGGATGTGCCTGAAGCCAAGGTACATGCCCTTGACTGGAATTGAACTTGGAACCTTTCAGTCCACAGGCCGATTGAGCCAAACTGGTCAGGGCCTTCCCTGACTTTTAATAGTACTGTAAAAATTCTCTTTGGTTCCCCCTTTCTTTAAAACCACTTGTTATTTTTTTGAAAATAATACATTTGAAATAATCTTAAAATCTGTCTTCAAGTTCTCTGTAACTTTCCTAGTAATAGGTGGAGTCTAATGTCCCTTTTCTTGTATATGGGATAGCCTAGGGACTCACTTTGAACAAAGAGAATGTGGTGGAAGACACAAATGGTTTTTGAAAGTTACTTCACAAAAGGCATTGCAGCTTTTGCCTGGCATTCTCTCTCTCTCTCTCTCTCTGTCTCTCCATGGGAAGGTGTGGAGTCCCAGCAGAGTCACCATCAATTGACTGTTGTATGTGAATGAGGGGTCTTCACACCTACTTGTGCCCAGTCAGCCCCAAACCATGAGAGATAAAAAAGAAATATTTATTGTTTTAAGGCCCAGCAATAGATACTGAAGCAACAATAAATCACTGAAGCAGCATCTTATTTTTATATTTGTTAGTTAAAATACTTGTATATTTATACAGATTACATCAAGCATTAATCAATATTTATAACCCATAACATGAACAAGGAAAGATTTTTAGCAAATTTATTCTTAGCCCTTTTTGGTTTTCTAGAATAAAATAGAGATTATTATTATATCTTATATTATGTCTATGCTATATAAGAAATCTTTTATTAATTATTGCTCTAAGTGTCCTACGCATTTTACTAATAGCTATTTAGATTCAATCATAGGTTTTGTAATTTTTGTTGTGTATGTTACTACTATCCCAGGTGTTCCATGTTTTTCTCTTTCTTGGATTTATTTTTTCATTTTACTGTGATATATTCTTGAATCATTTTGCAGAGAGGATATATGAATATCAGACATTTTGATCCCTTGCCTATGTAAAGCCTTAATTTTGTCCTTTCACATGTGAAATGGTTTAGAATAGAGTTCTCAGTTCTAAATAAATTTCTTTCAGAAGTTTGAAAATGAGCTCTATTGTATTATTTTGCTGATGAGAAATCAGATGCCAATTCAATATTTTTTAGTTTATAAAGTTTGGGATTTTCAGTTTATTATTTACTAGGGGCCCGGTGCACAAAAATTTGTGCACTCGAGGTGGAGGGAGTCCCTCAGCCCGGCCTGTGCCCTCTCACAGTCTGGGACCCCTCAGTGGATGTCCTATGATGGCCCCAGTCTGTCAGGCGCCTTCTGTGTGTGTGTGTGTGTGTGTGTGGCCACTGGGGACCTGCCCCCAGCCGCATCTGAGGCTCGGAGCAGTCCTCCTGTGTGTGTCTACCTGCTGGGGGCCTGCCCCCAGGCACACCGTCAAGGCTTGGAGCAGGCACCCCCTCTATGTTGATCTCTCAGACTCTTGCCCTCCCCTGCATGTTGTTCTCTTTTTTGAGCGT